>CAIGRF010177532.1:8819-32830 GCA_903798235.1 Fraxinus ornus
TAAGCCCGATGTAGGAGTGGAAGTCTACATACTTGAAATTGAATCGGATGAAATAGAAAAGTCCTTTCACATCGGAAAGGGCAAGGTAGAAGTTTGGATGCTAAATGAAAAATGGATCAAAGCTAAACGATGGAAATTGGGCAAGGCATCCAAAGCCTTCTTTAGGTGTCCATGATTTAATTACCAAAGTCAAACTAAAGACTGTAAAAAAAGCACTACTTGGAAGTTAACCCAAACTTTTTTCCTTTTTATTTATTTTGTTTTTGAATTTTAGGATAGTTTAGTTTTATTTAAGTTATTACTCATAACGCATATACCTCGTTTCCTCTTTTATCCAATAAGTTCATTGCTTATTAGATGTTAGAGCTAAGTAACACTTGTTCCAATTATTTGGTTTTAATGCTTTATTTAATTTTTCAGGAACACGATATCACAGAATCCTTAATGGAGAATCCTTATTAATGTCATGTTGAACTACAATTGGTGAAATTTTGCATAAACTTGAGAGGTGAGGATAGTAAAAAAATACAACCGTAGTTCACACACCAGAAAGTAGCGAAAAGAATAAGTTTGGGGGTGTGTGAATCTTACGAGTGATGAAAGAACATATTTGACCATGGAGGGTTGGGAATTGAAACAACTTATGAATTCATAATGCTATGCTTGATTCTTCACACACACATCAATTTTTTATTGGAAAAGTAGAAATTGATTTTGGTAATGTGACCTTGAAGCTGTTTATCCATTTAATACAATGATTTCAATCATGAGACAAAATGATAGGTTATCTAATCGAAACCGTTTGCATGTTTGTGTGTTTGTTAAGTTGGGTTATGGTTTTGTTTGAGGACAAATAAATGTTTCAGGTTAGGGGTGTTTGATAAACGTATTTTATACACTTATTCGGACTCCAAAATATTGAAATTTTGTAATTATTTTAATGGAATTATAGCTTAATTTATTATATAATGTGTTATTAGGTGAAACTCAATGAATAGAAGTGAAATTGAAAGAAATAAGCAAAAAAAAAAATCTAAAGTTTGAGGGCTAAAGTACAAATACTCAAAAGTTGTGTCGAAACTCACGATGAAGATTCGAGAATGATAGGGGTCAAATGGATACAATTAAAGATCAAAAGGAGTGAAAACAAATAAATCTTCAACCGTACAAAGATGTCCAAATTTTTAGTTGGAGATTGAGACATTTGGACTAGTAAACATTCGAATTAAAAAATATCTATTTCTATTAAAGTTGTAGCCCTTTGAGTTATCTTTCCAAAGCATTTCGATTTCTCTTCGTCAAATACAAAGGCAGATGCAGAGTGGAACATCAACTAAGCATCCAGGCACTACTTCCTAGCGCTTAGGTGATGCGCTACACAAGTAGGTCAAGAACGTGTAGAGAACTATAAATAGACCAAAGAAGGCATGAATTAGGAGTTCCACACATTGAAAAAATGGAGATACAATGAGAATTCGAAGAGCGAAATTAAGAGAAGAAATTCATCACGGAATTCAAGATCAAAGCATAGATTGGAAGCGGAAGAAGACCTTGTGCAAGAGTTGATTCTTTTCCATATCTATATTTAATAAATCTGGTGATGTATTCAAAGATGTTCATTTATTTTTCCTTTTCCATTATGTTGAACTAAACTTTAAATTAGGGCGAACAATGTAGTCTTTTTAAGATCCTTGATTCTTTAATTCCGAGATTTCTGTTTTTTATTCTTTTATATGTTAATTTTATTATGAGATTAAAACATTGAATTATCTAGCAAATAACTTGATGGTTACTTGAGTTTCCTACGAATCGAGAGGTGAGTTTGAAGCTTAGAATGTATAACAAAATTCGGTAAATTAATATAACTTGTAGAGGTATACTAGTTATTACGATCGTTATGGGAATTCTTAGTACTATAATTCATTTAACTAAGGGTAATTCGCATAGAAATATGAAATTGAATTAGTTAAATAGGCTCAATGAGAACTCGAGAGGGGTAAATTGAATACCATAGAAGAATTCGATCGAACACTACATTAGGTGACAATCTTGAATTAGGAATTAAGGTAATCATTAGATGAACTTGTTTTGCCCTAATATTCTTCACTCATTCAAATCTTTATTAAATCACTGTTTGCAATTTCCTATTACTTTTCATTAGTTCACAAGCAGGAAAAATTATTCACAACTATTATGATTATGTATTCGTCTTTTATCAAATAGGAGTTTGGAAAAGTAGATTAAGACCAAAGTATAGTCCTCGCGGGAACAATAATCCGGAAACAAAGGTCCACTATATTACTTGTTACGATATCGTACACTTGCGATATAAAAAATGCAATAAGTTTTGGCGCCGCTGCCGGGGATTATTTAATTTTAGTCTTAATTTATTTTACTTTTAACCATTATTTGATTTTATTTGTTATTTACTTTTCTCTTTTTTCGTTTTACATTGTTTAACTAACCACCTACAACTTTAATCGATCTTGTGTTGATATTCTCACTTTGTACTTTTCCAGATATTTACACATGATTCTAACAATGGTAAAGTAACAAACTTGTTGTAATGACAAATTTCTACATGCATTGTAAAGATATGCTTGGAGGATATCAAAGCTGTGAAAATTGTTACGCGGTGCATTGTACTAGAAAATGTTTGTTCTCTAGTACTTTAAAGAACTTGCCAAATCGGATGAATACGATATGCTTATGGGAGATTTCATGTACAGGGAAGGATTTTAGTAATGGGGTACAATCCATTCGAAGGAGTCAACGGAACCAACTTCTCATTGTCTGGGGACTAGATTGTGGACCGATCATTCAACTCCTTCATATCGACTGTGGAAGAAGGGATTAAAGTTAATAAAGTGTTGACCAAAACAGAATCAAATGAGGATGTGGCAATCAATGAGAATGAAATCAACTCACATTTTCCGACTTTATTGATTGTCCAAAAATTAATTTTGTGATTGAACCCGATGTAGGAGTGGAAGTCTACATAGTTGAAATTGAATCAGATGAAATAGAAAAGTCCTATCACATCGGAAAGGGCTCGTTAGAAGTTTGGAGATTAAATGAAAAATGGATCAAAGCTAAAGGAAGGAAAATGGGCAAGGCATCCAAAGCCTTCTTTAGGTGCCCGTGATTTAATTGTCAAAGTCAAGCTAAAGACTATAAAAAAAAGCACTTCTTGGGAGACAACCCATGCTTTTTTTCTTTTTATTTATTCCATTTTTGAATTTTAGGACATTTTAGTTTATTTTAAATTTTTTATGACTTATCAACCATACCCCATTTCCCCTTTTATCTTCAATAAGTTCATTGGTTTATTAGACGTTTTAGTTAAGTAACACATGTTCCAATTACTTGATTTCAATGCTTTATTTAATTTTTCAGGAACACGACATCCTGGAACATTTAAATCAATATTTATTGTTGCAAAATAATCCCGCAAGTGTACGGGTTCG
Source organism: Fraxinus ornus (assembly GCA_903798235.1). Taxonomy (NCBI): domain Eukaryota; kingdom Viridiplantae; phylum Streptophyta; class Magnoliopsida; order Lamiales; family Oleaceae; genus Fraxinus; species Fraxinus ornus. The sequence continues at coordinate 12,287 of CAIGRF010177532.1, forward strand.
TTGTACAAGTAATAATTGTGATGAGTGAGTTATCGTCCCACAGGGAATATGGTTTAATTCTAGTGTACCCGATATGTCTAAATTCGCAACGAAAAAAAGATATGATTGATTTGAATTTAACTATGGTCTACAACTATGAAAGCAATGAGAAATGTGGTCTTAAATCAAATGATGATGAATGTATTGGATTTTCGATTCCACTAATTGACTCTAGGATCCAATTCTCAACTTGTATTAATTAATTCAATATTTGCATTCGTGACGATCGATAATTCCACTTTTATTTACTATTCTTTTCCAAGAAATAATAAACCTATGTTGATCACGACACGACCCTATTCCTAGTCCGCTTTCATATGATAGACATGCATTAAAACTTAGGATTATCACACGCGATCGCACATTTCACAAATATTATATCCAAATATATTCTTCATGTGTTCCATGTACAATGTTCTACCTAACGTGAGTTTTCTAACACTACGAATAAGCAACTTATTGTCCTAATGGTGCGCAAACATTAAAACAATATGAAAAAAACATGTATATAGAATCACAACGCAAGAATTAACTAAAAATTACAAGTTTTGAATTAAAAACTACGGATCAATTGGTTTCATCATCCATCCAATACAACTAGATTTAGCCTCGCATATTCATATGAAAATTACATAGAAATTAAGAGAAAGACATCACCAAAATCTTTAACAATGTAGAAATTCTGGAAATCTTCAACTTTTGTTTTTGAATCCGGATCCAAGTAATGATTTCTCCCATTGTTGCAACGTAAAATTCTTTCTTTCTTGTTCAGAGTCGGCTTAGAATCTTCAAAAATTAGGTCTGCCCCAATTCTGGACGTCTTCTCCCTTAAATACGACGCCCAAGATAGCAATTAAAAACTTTCCAACGCAAAATAAGGAAATAGGATTTTTTTTTTTTTTTCCGAGATTGGCCCCATGGGCCTATATGTGTGTACGCACATGGTTCAATGTTTGGGGACCAATTTTGCAAATTGGTCCCTAAACTTCCTCAGTTAAATGTATTGGTCCTTTTCCAATATTTCTCATTCCGTTCACTGGTCTTTACTTCCAATTGACTCTTGGCATTTTCAAATCATCGTTTTGCACTCCAATCCAACTTTTGAAGTATTGCATTACAGTCCCCAACTCTTGGATGTGATTCGATCCAGCCCGTTTTCCACTTATTTCCCTTACTTCCACATTCTTTCATCGATAGTTACCTACAAACAAGATATGCACATGATTAAGCTATGTTTCATCAAATTTGTCAACAAATAATCAATTTTAATGGCATAAATACGTGTATAGAAATACACTTATCAAATACCCCCAAACTTGAGCATTTGTTTGCCCTCAAACAATCTATAGCCTAACTCATTCTTCACTCTGGTTAGATGGTATGCCGTTGGTCTCAGACTTGGATATTTGTCCCATTGCTAAAAACAATGTTCAAATTACACACTTGGAATTAATTTCTACTTATTCAATGCGAAACTTAAAGAGTGTGTGTGAATATTCATCTATGCATTACAAGTCCATAACTGGTTAGATTTCCAACCTGTAGTCGTCAGTTCTCTCCTTTCTTCACTCGTAAGATACACACCCCCAAACTTATGCATTACACTCACTTTTCCTCAGGTTTATGCTAAAGCTGACTTTTAGTTGATTCTTATTCTCACCATCTCTAGTTCAGATAGATTTAGCTAGTACAAGTTAACATCTCGACGAGTAAAGATTTTCTTGTTTTTTTTTTTTTACTTCGGCCTTCGAGATTCAATTTAACTAACAACCTGTTGTTAGAGGTGCAAGTTTCTGAAACAAGTGTTTGGGGCTCAATTTTGGTCCTTGGTGCGTCTTCCGTTTCATGCACCTGTTTTTTCTATTTTTTTTTTTAAAACTTCCCGCCATTAAGCGAATAAGTGACACCTGTAGCGAGCTTTCAGCCGATGACTCCCAAGTCAGATAACCATAGGACACCAGGTTTTAAGGACCCTTGCAGGCTTAATTGCTCGAGTCAAGAATGCTCCGAAGGGAAGGTGTTTTAACAAAAAACTAAGATTAGTGCAATGCCCCTTATTAAACACTTATTCTCGAAATTGCCCTCTGACTAAAGGTTCTGTTTCATCTTATTAGCTTTAGAAAATCGACACACGGAATCCTTACTTATCTCAATGTTTCCTAGTACCAGTTTTATCATCTCCAAACTCTCTTAAAGAAAGTTTTATGGGTATATGTATTCGTGATGTTTCAGGTTTTCTCCGACTATGTTCGACTTTCTCTTAATATGAACCAAGTCATCTACTCATAATGCAAAACAAGAATATAGTGCTCAACAGAGATCAAGTTTCGCAAAAATAAATGTCAATCAACTCAATAACATATAATCGATGAAGTTAAAGTCCCCCCCCCCCCAACTTAACACGTGCGTTGCCCTCAATGTACTATAAAACAGGAATTAAATGCAAAAGGGCAAGAAAGGAACCAAAAACTCCCCTGATGAGTTTTCATTTTTTAAATGTGTTTTTGTGTGCGTTTATTGCTTTATTAAAAAAAATTTTAAAAAAATCTTTTTGTGTGCTGTGTGAATTAGTTAGTTGGCCGGGGTGGCAATGATGAATAATTTGAATCATGAATTGATGAATGGTGAATAAGTTGCATACTCAGATTAATTTTTTACTTTTCCTTGTGAAATTTATATATATTGAGCATGTGAATTAAGTTGAACATTTTGTTAGAATGAGTTGATTTCATAATTGAATATGCTGAAATAAGACCATAGATGTTAAACCCAAAACCACTAATAAATTTCACATTTTTTGACCACATTTAGAATACTTTGAGGGGATTTCACTGTCATAGGAAGATGTTGAGATAAATAGGGATTGCATGTGTGAAATTAAAAATCTTGTGCGGATTGTATATGGTCAATATGATGCAATAGGGTGAAAATATCAAGTTAGAGGTCGTTTTACTTGAATTTATGTTAATTAAGGGACATTACACTAATCAAGGCATAAAAAAATATTTATTAGAAAATTTCTCTTCTTAGCCTTTATGACTCGAGCAATTAAGCCTTTAAGGATTTTTAAAACCAGCCCTTTGGTCATCTGACTTGGGAGTTATCGGTCGAAAACTTGTTACATGTGTCATTTCGAAAGCTTAATGGAGAGAATGCTTAAAATAAAGAAAAAAAATTGTTTAAAAAATTCAGAAAAAGCAGGTGTATGAAACAGAAGATGCACCAAATGCATTGGTTAAGTTTCAAACACATTTTAAGAAAATCTGACCTTTGATAAGAGATTGTTAGTTAAGTCCTAGAAATTGAAGCAGTCAGACTTAATGGAGAATCCTTGTTAAGGTCATGTTGAACTACAATTGGTGAAATTTTGCATACTCTAGAGAGGTGAGGATCGTAAAAAAGCACAACCTTAGTTCACACACCAGAAAAGAGCGAAAAGAATAAGTTTGGGGGCGCGAAATCTTATGAGTGATGAAAGAACACCTAAACTAGAGAGGTGAGGATAATATATAATTCAACCTTAGTTCACACACTTGAAAAGAGCGAAAAGAATAAGTTTGGGGGTGTGTGAATCTTACGAGTGATGAAAGAACATATTTGACCATTGAGGGTCGGGAATTGAAACAACTTATGAATTCATAATGCTATGGTTAATTCTTCACACACACATATCAATTTTGCATTGGAAAAGTAGACATCGATTTTGGTGATGTGACCTTGAAGTTGTTTATCCATTTAATACAATGATTTCATTTCAATCATGAGACAAAATGGCAGGTTATCTAATCGAAATCGTTTGCTTGTTTGTGTGTTTTTTAAGTTAGGTTATGGTTTTGTTTGAGGACAAACAAATGTTTAAGCTTGGGGTGTCTGATAAACATATTTTATACACTTATCGAGCTCCAAATTATTGATATTTCGTAATTATTTTAATGGAATTATAACCAAATTTATTATCAAATGTATTATTAGGTTTCAATGAATAGAAGTGAAATTGAAAGAAAGAAGCGAAAAAGATCTAGAGTTTGAGGGCTAAAGTACAAATACTCAAAAGTTATTTCGAAACTAAAGATCTATTTCTATTAAAATAGTAGCCCTTTGAGTTATCTTTCCAAAGTATTCAAATCTTCTTCATCAGATATCGAAAGAAACTGTAATGACAAAAATATAAAGGCACATTCAGAGTGGAACATCAACTCAGCGCCCAGGCACTACCACCATAATGCCCAGAAGCTGCCTGGACAATGAATCGCAGTGCCTAGGCACTACTTCCTAGTGCTTAGGAGCTGCGCAACACAAGTAGGTTTTTTTTTTTTTTCTATTGGGTCGCGAGAAGCCTAGAAAAAGACTCCAATTTGGTCAAGGGTCATGAATTAGGAGTTCCACACATTGAAAAAAAAGAGATACAATGAGAATTCGAAGAACCAAATCAAGAGAAGAAATTCATCACGACATTCAAGATTAAAGCAAAGATTGGAAGTGGAAGAAGACCTTGGTGCAAGAGTTGATTCTTTTCCATATCTATATTTAATTAATTGATGTATTCAAAGATGTTCATTTATTTTTCCTTTTCAATTATGTTGAACTAAACTTTAAACTAAGGCAAACAATGTAGTCTTTTTGAGATCCTTAATTCTTAATTCCAAGATTTTAGTTGTTTATTCTTTTATGTGTTGATTTTATTATGAGATTAAAGATTTAAATTATCTAGCAAATAATTTGATGATTACTTGAGTTTCCTACGAATCGAGATGTGAGTTTGAGCCTTTGAGGCTTAGAATGTATAATAAAATCCGATAAATTAGTATAACTTGTAGAGATACATATACTAGTTATTGCGATCGTTATGAGAATTCTTAGAACTATAATTTGTTTAAATAAGGGTAATTCGCATAGAAATATGGAATTGAATTAGTTAAATAGACTCAATAAGAACTCGAGATGGGTAAATTGAATATCATAGAAGAATTCGATCGAATACTACATTAGGTGACAATCTTGAATTAGGAATTAAGGTAATAATCAAATGAACTTGTTTTACTCTAATATTCTTCACTCATTCGAATCTATATTAAATCAATGTTTGCAATTTCATATTACTTTCCATTAGTTCACAAGCAAGAAAAATTATTCACAACTATTACCATTATGTATTCGTCTTTTATCAAATAGGAGTTAGGAAAAGTAGATTAAGACTAAAGTATAGTTCTCGTGGAAACGATAATCCGGACTCAACGGAACCGACTTCTCATTATCTGGGGATCTAGATTATGGACCATTCAACTCGAAGATATATAGACTGTGGAAGAAGGGATTAAAGTTAATAAAGTGTTGACCAAAATGGAATCAAATGAAGATGCGGCAATTAATGAGAATGAAATCAACTCAAATTTTTCGAATTTATTGATTGTCCAAAAATTGATTTTGTGATTAAGTCCGATGTAGGAGTGGAAGTCTACGTAGTTGAAATTGAATCGGATGAAATAGAAAATACTATCACATCGAAAAGGGCTCGTTAGAAGTTTGGAGACCGTGATTTAATTGCCAAAGTCAAGCTAAAGACTATAAAAAAAGCGCTTCTTGGAGACAACCCGAGCTTTTTTTTCTTTTTATTTATTCCATTTTTTGAATTTTAGCATATTTTAGTTTAATTTAAATTATTTATGACTCATCACCCATACCCCCATTTCCCCTTTTATCTTCAATAAGTTCATTGGTTTATTAGACGTTAGAGTTAAGTAACACTGGTTCTAATTATTTGATTTTAATGCTTTATTTAATTTTTCACTGGAACATTTAAATAAATATTTACCATGGTGCCAAATGGAGCAATATGAAACCTGGCCATTAAATTACACGCCTTATCAGGGGAGTCTTTTTTACACTTTCATCCCCACCCCTTTATATGCAGATTCAGGATTAAAGATATTGAGGACAATGTATATTTTAAGTTTGGGGTTGGAAAACATGAGTTTTCATTTTTTTTTTATGTGCTTTTGTGTGCTTTATTAAAAAAAAAATTTTAATTTTTTTTTGTGTGCTATGTGAATTAGTTGGCCTGGCTGGCAATGATGAATAATTTGAATCATGAATTGATCTATGAATGGTGAATAAGTTGCATGCTCAGACTAATTTTTCGCTTTTCCTTGTGAAATTTATATATACTAAGCATGTGAATTAAGTTTAGCATTGTACAGGAATGAGCTGATTTCATAATTGAAGATGTTGAAATAGCATACCATATATGTTAAACCCAAAACCACTAATAAATCTTACATTTTTTTACCAAATTTAGAATATTTTGGGGGGATTTCACTATTGTAGGAAGATGTTGAGGTAAATAGGGATTCCATGTGTGCAATTAAAAATCTTGTGTGGATTGTATAAGGTTAATATGATGCAATTTGGTGAAAATCTCAAGTTAGAGGTCGTTTTACTTGAATTTGTGTTAATTAAGGGACGTTACACTAATCAAGGCATAAAAAAATATTTATTAGAAAATTTATCTTCGTAGCCTTTATGACTCAAGCAATTAAGCCTGCAAGGATTTTTAAAACCTGGTGCCCTATGACCATCCGACTTGGGAGTCATCGACCGAAAGCTTGTTACATGGGTCATTTTGAAAGCATAATGGAGAGAATGCTTAAAATAAAGAAAAAAATTGTTTAAAAAATTCAGAAAAAGCAGGTGCATAAAACAGAAGATGCACCAAATACATTGATTAAGTTTCAAAAACATTTTAAGAAAATCTGACTTTTGATAAGAGATTTTTAATCTAGTTAAGTCCTAGAGATCGAAGCAGTCAGACTTAATGAAGAATCCTTATTAATGTCATGTTGAACTACAATTGGTGAAATTATGCCTAAACTAGGGTGGTGAGGATCGTAAAAAAATACAATCGTAGTTCACACTCCAGAAAGTAGCGAAAAGAATAAGTTTGGTGGTGTGTGAATCTTACGAGTGATAAAAGATTATATTTGACTATTGAAGGTCGAGAATTGAAATAACTCATGAATTCATAATGTTATACTTAATTCTTCGCACACACNTTTATCCATTTAATACAATGATTTCAATCATGAGACAAAATGACAGGTTATCTAATTAACATTGTTTGCTTGTTTGTGTGTTTGTTAAGTTAGGTTATGGTTTTGTTTGATAAACATATTTTATACAGTTATTCGAGCTCCAAAATATTGGTGTTCCGTAATTATTTTAATGGAATTATAGCCTAATTTATTATATAATGTGTTATTAGGTGAAACTCAACGAATAGAAGTGAAATTGATAGAAAGAAGCGAAAAAGATCTAAAGTTTGAGGGCTAAAGTACAAATACTCAAAAGTTGTGTCGAAGCTAAAGATCTATTTCTATTAAAATAGTAGCCCTTTGAATTATCTTTCCAAAACATTTCGAATCCTCTTCATCACATAGCGGAAGAAAAAGTTATGATAAAAATATAAAGGCGAATGCAGAGTGGAACATCAACTCAGCGCCCATGCACTACCACCATATCTCCCAGGCGCTGCCTGCATCAATGAATCGCGGCGCCTAGGCACTACTTCCTAGCGCTTAGGTGTTGCGCTACACAAGTAGGTTTTTTATTTTGTCTATTGGACGGCGAGAAGCCTAGAGTATAAATAGACCAAAGAAGGCATGAATTAGGAGTTGTGCATTGAAAAAAAAGAGATACTATGAGAATTCGAATAGCCAAATGAAGAGACGAAATTCATCACAGAATTCAAGATCAAAGCAAAGATTGGAAGCGGAAGAAGACCTTGGTGATGTATATATATTTAATTAATCAGGTGATGTATTCAAAGATGTTCATTTATTTTTCCTTTTCTATTATATTGAACTAAACTTTAAATTAGGTCGAACAATATAGTCTTTTTGGGATCCTTGATTCTTTAATTCCAAGATTTCTATTGTTTATTCTTTTATGTGTTGATTTTATTATAAGATTAAAGCTTCGAATTATCTAGCAAATAATTTGATGATTACTTGAGTTTCCTACGAATCGAGATGTGAGTTTGAGCCTTTGAGGCTTAGAATGTATAATAAAATCTGGTAAATTAGTATAACTTGTAGAAATACCTATACTAGTATTGCGATCGTTATGAGAATTCTTAGAAATATAATTTGTTTAACTGAGGGTAATTCGCATAGAAATATGGAATTGAATTAGTTAAATAGGTTCAATAAGAACTCGAGATGGGTAAATTGAATACCATAGAAGAATTCGATCGAATACTACATTAGGTGACAATCTTGAATTAGGAATTAAGGTATAATCAAATGAACTTGTTTTGCCATAATATTCTTCACTCATTCGAATCTTTATTAAATCAATGTTTGCAATTTCATATTACTTTCCATTAGTTCACAAGCAAGAAAAATTATTCACAACTATGACCATTATGTATTCGTCTTTTATCAAATAGGAGTTAGGAAAAGTAGATTAAGACTAAAGTATAGTTCTCAGGAAACGATAATCCGGACTCAACGGAACCGACTTCTCATTGTCTGGGGATCTAGATTGTGGACCGATCATTCAACTCGAAGATATATCGACTATGGAAGAAGGGATTAAAGTTAATAATGTGTTGACCATAACAGAATCAAATGAGGATGTAGCAATCAATGAGAATGAAATCAACTCACATTTTTCGACTTTATTGATTGTCCAAAAATTGATTTTGTGATTAAGCCCGATGTAGGAGTGGAAGTCTACATAGTTGAAATTGAATCTTATGAAACAGAAAAGTTATATCACATCGAAAAGGGCTCGTTAGAAGTTTGGAGATTAAATGAAAATTGGATCAAAGCTAAACGAAGGAAAATGGGCAAGGCATCCAAAGCATTCTTTAGGTGCCCGTGATTTAATTGCCAAAGTCAAGCTAAAGACTAAAAAAAAAAAAAAAAAAANACTTTTTTCCTTTTTATTTATTCCATTTTTGAATTTTAGGATATTTTAGTTTATTTTGAATTATTTATGACTCATCAGCCATACCCCCATTTCACCTTTTATCTTCAATAAGTTCATTGATTTATTAGACGTTAGAGTTAAGCAACACTGGTTCCAATTATTTGATTTTAATGCTTTGTTTAATTTTTCAGGAACACGACATCCTGGAACATTTAAATAAATATTTACCAAGGAGCCAAATGGAGCAATATGAAAGCTGGCCATTGAATTACACGCCTTATCAGGAGAGTCTTTTCTTCACTTTCTTCCCCACCCCTTTTATATGCAGATTTATGTTTAAAGATATTGAGAACAATGTCTAGTTTTTATGTTTGGGGTTGAAAAACATGAGTTTTCATTTTTTTTTTTATATGTATTATTGTGCGCTTTTACTGCTTTATTAAAAAAAAAAAAATTTGTGTGCTGTGTGAATTAGTTGGCTTGGCTGGCAATGATTAATAATTTGAATCATGAATTGATCTATGAATGGCGAATAAGTTGCATGCTCAGATTAACTTTTTGCTTTTCCTTGTGAAATTTATATATACTGAGCATGTGAATTAAGTTGAGCATGTATAGGAATGAGATGATTTCATAATTGAATATGTTGAAATAGCATACCATAGATGTTAAACCCAAAACCACTAATAAATTTTACATTTTTTTACCAAATTTAGAATATTTTGGGGGGATTTCACTATTGTAGAAAGATGTTAAGGTAAATAGGATTCCATGTGTGCAATTAAAAATCTTGTGTGGATTGTATAAGGTCAATATAATGCAATTTGGTGAAAATCTCAAGTTAGAGGTCGTTGTACTTGAATTTGAGTTAATTAAGGGACATTGCACTAATCAAGGCATAAAAAATATTTATTAGAAAAATTATTTTCGTAGCCTTTATGACTCGAGCAATTAAGCCTGTAAAGATTTTTAAAATCTGGTGTCCTATGGTCATCTGACTTGGGAGTCATCGGTCGAAAGCTTGTTACATGAGTCATTTCGAAAGCATAATGGAGAGAATGCTTAAAATAAAGAAAAAAATTGTTTAAAGAAATTCAGAAAAAGCAGGTGCATAAAACAGAAGATGCACCAAATGCATTGGTTAAGTTTAAACAAATTTTAAGTAAATCTGACTTTTGATAAGAGATTTTTAATCTAGTTAAGTCCTAGAGATCGAAACAGTCAGACTTAATGGAAAATCCTTATTAATGTCATGTTGAACTACAATTGGTGAAATTATGCCTAAACTAGGGTGGTGAGGATCGTAAAAAAATACAACCGTAGTTCACACACCAGAAAGTAGCGAAAAGAATAAGTTTGGGGTGTGTGAATCTTACGAGTGATGAAAGAACATATTTGACCATGGAGGGTCGGAAATTGAAACAACTTAAGAATTACATTGACTTTGGTAATGCGACCTTGAACTTGTTTATCCATTTAATATAATGATTTCAATCATGAGACAAAATGACAGGTTATCTAATCAAAATCGTTTGCTTGTTTGTGTGTTTGTTAAGTTAGGTTATGGTTTTGTTTGATAAGCATATTTAATACACTTACTCGAGCTCCAAAATATTGGTATTTCGTAATTATTTTAATGGAATTATCGCCTAATTTATTATATAATGTGTTATTAGGTGAAACTCAATGAATAGAAGTGAAATTGAAAGAAAGAAGTGATAAAGATTTAGAGTTTGAGGGCTAAAGTACGAATACTTAAAAATTGTGTCGAAGCTAAAGATCTATTTCTATTAAAATAGTAGCCCTTTGAGTTATCTTTCCAAAGCATTTCGAATCCTCTTCATCAGATATCGGAAGAAAAAGTTATGACAAAAATATAAAGGCAGATGCAAAGTGGAACATCAACTCAACGCCCATGCACTACCACCATAACGCTCAGGCGCTGCCTAGACAATGAATCTCGGCGCCTAGGCACTACTTCCTAGCGGTTAGGCGCTGCGCTACACAAGTAGGTTTTTTTTTTTTTTTTTTGTCTAATGGGCCTCGAGAAGCCTAGAAAAAGACTTCAATTTGGTCAAGACATGCAGGGAACAATAAATAGACCAAAGAAGGCATGAATTAGGATTTCCACACTTTGAAAAAAGAGAGATACATTGAGAATTCGAGGAGCCAAATCAAGAGAAGAAATTCATCACGGAATTCAAGATTAAAGCAAAGATTGGAAGCGGAAGAAGACCTTGGTGCAAGAGTTGATTCTTTTCAATATCTATATTTAATTAATCCGGTGATGTATTCAACGATGTTCATTTATTTTTTCTTTTCCATTATGTTTAACTAAAATTTAAATTAGGGCGAACAATGTAGTCTTTTTGAGATCTTGATTCTTTAATTCCAAGATTTCTATTGTTTATTCTTTTATGTGTTGATTTTATTATGAGATTAAAGCTTTGAATTATCTAGCAAATAATTTGATGATTACTTGAGTTTCCTACGAATCGAGAGGTGAATTTGAGGCTTAGAATGTATAATAAAATTCGGTAAATTAGTATAATTTGTAGATATGTATTATACTAATTATTGCGATCGTTATGGGAATTCTTAGAACTATAATTCGTTTAACTAAGGGTAATTCGCATAGAAATATGGAATTGAATTAGTTAAATAGACTCAATGAGAACTTGAGGGGGTAAATTGAATACCCTAGAAGAAGTCGATCGAACACTATATTAGGTGACAATCGTGAATTAGGGATGAAGGTAATCAATAGATGCACTTGTTTTCCCCTAATACTCTTCACTCATTCGAATCTTTGTTAAATCGATGTTTACAATTTCCTATTACTTTCCATTAGTTCACAAGCAAGAAAAATTATTCACAACTATTACCACTCTGTATTCGTGATAAAGACCAAAGTATAGTTCTCGTGGGAACGATAATCCGAACTCAAAGATCCACTATTTACTTGTTATGATATCGTATACTTGCGATATAAAAAACGCAACAAGTTTTTGGCGTTGCTGCCGGAGATTATTTACTTTTAGTCTTAATTTATTTTACTTTTAACCGTTATTTGATTTTATTTGTTATTTACTTTTCTCTTTTCTCGTTTTTGTATTGTTTAACTAACCACCTACAGTTTTAATCGTTCTTGTGTTGATATTCTCTCGTTGTACTTTTCAGATATTTATACATGATTCTAACAATGGTAAAGTAACAAACTTGTTGCAACGACAAATCTCTACATGGATTGTCAAGATATGCTTGGAGGATATCCAAACTGTGAAAATTGTTAAGCAATGCATTGTATTGGAAAATGTTTGTTCTCTAGTACTTTAAAGAACTTGCCAAATTGGATGAATACGATATGCTTATGGGAGATTTCATGTACTGGGAGGGATTTTAGTAATGGGATCCATTCGAAGGAGTCAACGGAACCGACTTCTCATTGTATGGGGATCAAGATTGTGGACCGATCATTCAACTAGTACTGGGAAGGATTTCAACAATGGGGGTACAATCCATTCGAAGGAGTCAACATGACCGACTTTTCATTGTCTGTGGATCTAGATTGTGGACCGATCATTCAACCCGAAGGTATATCGACTATGGAAGAAGGGATTAAAGTTAATAACGTGTTGACCAAAACGGAATCAAATGAGGATGTGGCAATCAATGAAAATGAAATCATCTCATATTTTTCGACTTTATTGATTGTCCAAAAATTGATTTTGTGATTAAGCCCGATGTAGGAGTGGAAATCTACATAGTTGAAATTGAATCAGATGAAATAGAAAAGTCCTATCACATTGGAAAGGGCTTGTTAGAAGTTTGGAGACTAAATGAAAAATGGATCAAAGCTAAACGAAGGAAAATGGGCAAGGCATCCAAAGCCTTCTTTAGGTGCCCGTGATTTAATTGCCAAAGTCAAGTTAAAGACTATAAAAAAAAAAAAATGCTTCTTGGGAGACAACCCAAGCTTTTTTCCTTTTTATTTATTCCGTTTTTGAATTTTAGGATATTTTAATTACAGAATGAAACTTTTTGTAACAATTTAAATATTAACAAAATTGAATTGTTACAGTTTAGTATCAGAGCTTTAGATTTAATTTTCTATAGACCCATATGTATTTTCATAAATTGAGTTTTGGGAAAAAAAATGCATGAATAGTGACAGACGTCACTGTTAGTGACACCGTGTCACCGTCGATCGTGAATAGTGACATCACTGTTCGTGATGAACAATGGACATCATAATAATAATTAAAAAAAAATTTGTCAATTTTGAGGTGTATTTCTAGCAATTAAAATAATTGTTATATTTATTTAAAATATATATTGGGCATGTGTGTTATTTTTTTTAAGTAACTGATATTTTATTTTTAATATAAAAGAAATGATGAAAATAACAATATAATATTAATATTGGACTTTCATGTTTAAATGTTACGTGTAATAAATATTTATTTATTTAGCCGTTTCTTTGAGATTAGTTTGTTTAAAATAATAATAATAATAATTTTTGAAAATAAATGAATTTAAGGATGATGTCATTTAAAGTTCTTAAATAAGTGAAAGATTTTAAGCACTAATGACCACCCTCCGACGACTCTAAGGTATGTAAAAGGGTAAGAAGATGAATTTATTCAAACATTTTATATAATTTACATCTTTTAAATTACCTACTTTTAGACATGAATGTTTTTTTCTCGCTATATTCATGTATCATGATAATATAGGTATAACATGTTAGACTTAGTACTAGTATGTGACGGGTTACTTAATACTAATTTTAGGATATGGCACCACCTATCCACATGAATTTGATGCGTGATTTGTTGCGAGGGGTACAAAAGTTTAGCAAACAAAATCAAGCACCTTCGCCACCACAAGATGCATCTCCGTTTGTACCTGGAGTTGTTTCAATAGTTGAGCATTTTCATAGGTACAAGCCTCCTACTTTTGACGGTGGTTCTGACGCACTAGGTGTTGAGGAATGGATTAGAGGTCTGGAGTGCATCTTTCGGCACATTGCTACAAATGAATGCACATAAGTTATTATGCGCAGAGTTTATATTTGTTGGAGCGGCCGGTCAATGATGTGAATCTATCTCACGCACTAAAATTGAAGAGCAGCAACGTAACATGACTTGGGAGCAATTTAAGGATGAAGTGATGTCGAAGTACTTTCCACAGGCTTTAAGGGACTTCAAGGAATCAGAGTTTTCTACAGCTCAGATAGGGCAACAAATAGCTTACTGATTACGAGAGGCACTTTGAGCAGCTCTCAAGGTATGCCCCACATTTTGTAGATATAGAAGTTAAGAAGATCAGGAGGTTTGAAAATATATTAGGCCCGAAGATTGGCATGATTATTATGTCTCATCATTTCACTTCGTATCGTGAAATGCTGGAGAGGGCTCAGGTTGTTTCATATTAGATGATTACATTTGAGCAGTATGCCCAGCAGGGGCAAGGAGTTATTGGGAAAAGAAAGTGGAACGATAAGAGCAATGACAGACGTAACTGGCAGAATAAGAGACCAAGCACAAGAGTTAGTATCGATGGGACGAGAAGAAGTATTACACCGTGTCCTAAGTGTAATAAACTTCATAGGGGTGAATGCTTATTTCGGTATAGTAAGTCATGGCACATTGCTTTAAATTGTACAGAGCCTTCAAAGAACAAGGATGACGATCAGAACAAGAATAAGAAAGGGAAGACCCAAGTTTTTGCATTGAATCAGCATGAGGCGAAGCAGGTTCTAAATGTGATAGTAGGTGTTTTATTACTATTCGAAGCACCTGTTCATGTTCTTGATTTTGCATCCTCTGTCGCTAAGTCTAACACTATAATTACAAAAATTGGTATTCCATTATTATTTAATGTACCTGCTTACGTACTTTTTGACTATGGGGCTACAAATTCTCTTATCTTTGCATCCTTTGTTGCTAGATCTAACTTTCCCTGTGTGAAAATGAATATTGAATTAGAGGTTAGTGTCCCTTTAGGAAGAGCTCTTTGCAAAAATCAGATGACTAAGGGAATAAAGTTAGAGGTTGATAGGAAAATACGACACGCGTCTGTACCTTTTGGAGATGAAAGATTTTGACGTTATTTTAGGCACGAGCTGGTTAGGATTCAAACATGCGACCATTCGATGTCACGAGTAAGAAGTGTTATTTCAAAGATTGGAGCTGAAGAGTTTCGTTTCTTTGGAGCAAAGTTCAAGTCTATACCTCGCCTTGTATCGGCTTTACAAGTGGAGAAGATGCTGAGAAGGGAGTCATGCTGGGGATTCTTAGTTAATATCATCAATTCCAAACATACAGAAACAACAGTTAATGATATTAACATTGTAAGAGATTTTACAAACTTATTCCTAGACAATCTACCAAGTATCCCACAAGATAAGCAAGTGGAATTTACAATTGATCTGGTTCCCAAAGTGGCACAATTATCTAAGGCCCCTTATTGAATGGCACCGAAAGAACTTCAAGAATTGAAGTTACGGTTGGAAGAGTTGGAAAAAGGTTTTATTTGATCAGGTCTTTGGGGCGCTCCGGTATTTTTTGTAAAGAAGAAGGGTGGGAGCATGAGGATGTGCATTGACTATCGAGATTTGACCATCTGACTATCAAAAATAGAAATCGCTGCCAAGAATAGAAGATTTATTCGACTAGTTAAGAGGTGCAACGGCGTTTTCGAAATTGACTTGAGATCGGGATACATCAACTCTTCGTCAAGGTAAGCGATATATCGAAAACTATTGTTAGGACTCGTTATGGACATTATGAATTCCCTGTCATGTCTTTTGGTTTAACCAATGCTCCAGCTGTATTNAGTAGCAAGAAGAACAACTCCAAATGATACTTGAAACTTTAATGAAGTAGAAATTATATGCCAAGTTCAAGAATGCGAATTTTGGCTCGATCGAGTGGGTTTCCTTGGTCACGTAGTTACCGTCCAGGGAATTAAGGTAGACCCAGTTAAAGTGGAAGCAGTAACTAATTGGCCAAGACCAATCAGAGTAGGTGAAGTTCGCAGTTTCTTAGGGTTGGCTGATTATTATCGGAGATTTATTGAGGGTTTCTCATAAATAGCAGGTCCAATGACTCGGTCAACTAGAAAGGAGGTAAAGTTTCAGTGGACGAAAAAGTGTGAAAATGTTTTTAGGAACTCAAGCAGAGATTAGTTTCAGCTCCTATATTGACGATGCCTGAAGTTTCGGATGGATTTGTTATTTATAGAGACGCCTCCAAGTAGGGTTTGGGCTTTGTTTTGATGCAACATGGAAAGGTGATTGTTTATGCCTCGAGACAATTGAAGCAGTATGAATAGAATTATCCTACACACGACTTGTAAATTGTAGTGGTAGTTCATGCTTTAAAAATATGACGTAATTATCTGTATGGAAGGAAGTGTGAAATCTATATAGACCACAAGAGTCTCAAATACTTCTTGCCACAGAATAAACTGTATATGACACACAGGAAATGGTTGAAGTTAGTGAAAGATTACAACTGTACAATTCTTTACCATTCGGGTAAGGCTAACGTAGTCACAGATGCCTTAAATAGGAAGTCAGGATCGATGTTAGCAGGTTTACCCACGATACAGGAAAACTTGATAAAGAACTTTGAGAAACTGAGATTGGAAGTCATCACACAGTAAACTTAGGCTACAGCGAGAATAAAAGCATTTATGATTCAACTTACTCTTCGAGATAGAATTAAGGAAACACAGGATAAGGATCCATTCCTACAGAAAATTAAGGCTGATGTTGGTTCAAACAAACGTATAGGGTTTGAAGTATCTGCAGATAACGCGCTGACTTTTAGATGAAGGTTGTGTGTACCTAAAGATGAAAGTATAAGAAAGAGGTTCATTCCACCCCGTATGTTACACATCCTGGCAGTACGAAAATGTATCAAAATCGTCGAGATATATTTTGGTGGAGAAACATAAAGAGAAGAATTGGTGTGTTCGTGGAGAAATGTATTATCTGTCAACAAGTCAGGGCAAAACATCAATGACCATTAGGACTACTGAAACCGTTGGATATTCCAGAAAGGAAATGGGAACCCATAGCAATGGACTTTGTGGTAGGCCTTCCG
Source organism: Fraxinus ornus (assembly GCA_903798235.1). NCBI lineage: Eukaryota > Viridiplantae > Streptophyta > Magnoliopsida > Lamiales > Oleaceae > Fraxinus > Fraxinus ornus. The sequence continues at coordinate 29,368 of CAIGRF010177532.1, forward strand.
AGGTCAGCAAGAGGTCATAATGCTATTTGGGTAGTAATTGATCGTCTGACGAAATCAGCTCATTTTCTGCCAATCAAAGTAANGACCATTAGGACTACTGAAACCGTTGGATATTCCAGAATGGAAATGGGAACACGTAACGATGGACTTTGCGGTAGGCTTTTCGATATCAGCAAGATGTCACAATACTATTTGTGTAGTGGTTGATCGTTTAACAAAGTCTACCCATTTTCTGCCAATCAAAGTAGATTTTAATATGGAACAGCTCGCACGGTTATATATCAGAGAGATAGTCAGATTGCATAGAGTTTCAGTCACCATTGTTTCAGATAGAGACCCGAGTTTCACATCGAAATTTTGAAAAAACTTACAAGGAGCAATGGGGACAATTGAAATTTAGCACTGCATATAATCCACAGACGGATGGACAATCGGAAAGAACTATTCAAACTCTTGAAGATATATTGAGGCTGTACTTTTTGGATATTGATGGTAGTTGGGAAACACATCTACCGTTTGTGAAATTTGCTTACAACAATAGCTTTCAGACCACTATAAGCATGACCCCATATGAAGCTCTTTGTGGTAGGAAGTGCAGATCTCCTATCCATTGGGATGAGGTCTAAGAGAATAAAATTTTGGGTCCTAAAATTAATGAACGAGCAATTGAGGCGGTTGATAAGGTTAGAGAACGAATAAAGACAATACAAAACCGACAGAAACATTATGCTGATGGTAGAAGAAAGAATTTGAAATTTCAAGAGGGTGACAAGGTTTTTCTAAAAGTAGCAACAATGAAGGGTGTATTGAGATTTGGTAAGAAGGAGAAGTTGAGACCACAGTTCATTGGGCCTTTCGAAATTCTTGAAATGATTGGTGTGGTGGCTTATCGACTTGCCTTACCACCTGAACTTGCGACAGTGCATAACGTGTTCTATGTTTCGATGTTTAGAAAATATGTTCATGATCTCATTTGGTGGGTTATCAGAAATTGGAGGTATGAAAAATATTGTTATATGAAGAAGTTTCAATGATGATTTTGGATAGGAAGGTACGCCAATTAAGAGTAGAGAGGTTCCGCTGGTCTAGGTCAAATGGCGAAATCATGACTTGACAAGTCAACTTGGTAGAAGATAGGGGAGCTTAAAACCAAGTATCCAGAACTCTTCGATTAGCAAAGGTAATTTTCGAGAGCGAAAATATATAAGGAGGGGATTTGTAAAGTCCCGAAAATTTTAATTATTCTATATGCTATATTTTAATATTTTGGAAAGCTATGGACTAAAGTGTGTATATATTAATTTTCATTTATATGGGTCAAATATTTAGATATTGATGGAGCAATGATAAGTATATGAATATTGAACTCGTTGAATAGATCGTAATTAATCATATATATTAGGTTCGAGAAAAAGTTAATTCGAATAAGCGAGGCCCAAGTTATCGAGATCCAAAGATATTGTATTAAATTGTTATTTAATTAAGTTAACTAATTAGTTATGATACAAGAGTGACACGTGTTGAGCAAGTTTGATGGTAAGTTATTAACTGATTTTTATTAAATAAGGATTTTGTATATTAAAAAAATGGTTATGGGGCAGCCACGTGTGTCAATTAGTTTTATTTTAATATTATTTATTTTCTTTGATTTTGGGATTTGATAAGAGTTGTCAATTAATTTTAATATCATTTATTTGCCTTGATTTTGGGGATTGAATGGGCTATCAATTAGTCTTGTTTTAATATTATTTATTTGCTTTGATTTTGTGAATTTATAGGGACAGTTTGGCGTGTAGATTGGATAGGAAAGGGAGTAATTGTTGATTTATGGAATACAGAGATTGATAGTTTTTAGAAAGAAAAAAAAAACAATGTATTTTGTAGATTTTTAGGTCTAACAAAACTCGGTTTTCCTTTTCAACTTTAAACACCATGTAAAAATACTCATTATTTTCCCTAAAGAAAAAAAAAATGAAATGAAATGAAAGAAAAGAAAAGAAAACATAAATACGTAATGCGGTGTAGCAACACCTTAAGTGGAAGATTTGGAACCCGATTTTGGTTTGGCTTTTCAAATTTATTTGATCTAACAAAGTAGGATAACAATGTGCAGTTGATTTTTATCCCGTTTAAATTATTTCTTTATGTTGATGAATTTTTATACTTATGAAAGTTAAAAATATGATATGATATGATATGGCTATTTGGTACCATAGATATGATATATTGAACTCTTATTGGTTTTTAAAGATATCGTGATGGTAAGGTATTTTGACACATTCGGGATTGCACCACTAATTCGTGTCCTATTGAGTTTTCACATATACTCACTCTTTTTCCCTACTCCTCACAGGTTAAAACGGATCGTTGGTTGGCAGGCAATGATGTTCAGTCGTGATGCTGAGATTTATGGAACTCAATAAAAATAATCCGGTGTAACGTAACTATATCTTTTAATTTCAGCATTATTTTGGTTGGCGGGCAATGATTTTTGATACGTTTTATTTTAATTACAGGATGAAACTTTCAGTAACGATTTAAATATTAAAAAAAGTTGGGTCGTTACGCCAACAGAATATCCATGAGACTTTTAAATTATTAGCAAATTGGAATAAAAGATTTTCTTGAGGTTTTAAAAATGTTTTTGCCTCTTTTTTGAAGTGTTCGAACCCTTGAAGAGAAATTGGATAAAATACTTTCTTCAACTCCAAAATATTCGAACCATTTTTTAAACCATTTTGGAAAATTTGTAGAACAAGAAAAAAAAAATATAGACCAAGAATGAGTAACTGGTCTAAAGTTACATTAAATTAGGCTTCTTGATAATCAAAATAATTGAAAAGAGATTCAAATTAATCGTCTTTTGAGAGATGCATCATCTTCTCTTTCCATGGGTCATGTCCCCAATCTTCGAATGACGGGTGCCCTTTGAATTGAAATTTGAAAATTTTGGAAATTTAGGGGGAAAATATTTTGAAGGCATTCATCTAGAGAAGAATACCTATGAATCCGAGATGTTTCCATCTCTAACATTGGAATATGAACAGGTTTGGTAAAATATTGAAAAGAAGGAGGATTGGTATCTAATAATTTCTCAAATCCTATTTGGAGGGCTTTTTTGAAATTTGAAGGATGGTCAGGAATTTTCTAAATTTGAGAGGATGAGTTTTTTGAGGCTAAAATAGTTTATTAAGAGGTGGAAGAGCTATGCTCAGCATATTTTGAGCCTTTGAATGAATTTTTAATATAATCATCTATAGAACAAATGGGAATTTCAATCTTCTTCTTTGAAGAAGAGGATTCCATATTTTATTCTTTGAATATTGTAACGCCCCAAATTTTCATAAACACAAGGCGCTACTTAAGACGAAATATCATGTAAATAATTTTCCTCAATACATGCCATAATGCGTAAAGATTTAATTTTCAAAACTATAGCAAATTAACACTAAACGCAGAAACA
>CAIGRF010177551.1:8205-19459 GCA_903798235.1 Fraxinus ornus
AACTGTGACTTTATTATCTTTATTTAATAAATATTTTTAATTAATTAAATCCATACCTGATTTTTGAATTTTCAAATTATTTACCTTACTTTTGAATTGAGGTAAAGAATACACCTTAGATATGAACTTTTCCCAAAGGTTAACCTTGTTCAGATGAGTAAATCAATCATTTATAAGTTGATCTTTGTTTTCATCTTTACTTGATGTGAGATTTTATCGCTTAACACATTCATCGTGCAATTCATTTTCATTCCTTTGGAACAACATTTTCAATCTTTTACAATATTCGAAAGAATATTAAATCAATTGAATCCATGGAAGGCGTTGCCCTTACGAGCTGCGTGTAGGAAACTAACGCAATTCCCACTTGAACAGCATAAAAACTAGCTGTAGCGTAACTACAGACAGATGGAGTTAAATGGATGAAGAATCCAATAAACGCTCAAGTATGAATGCATATCAATTCTAGTCTTTTATGTCTAATCACGTAAAAAATAAAAAAATCTGAAAGCAACTAGAAAATTTATTTTTGCGTTTTTAATAAGAATACTGAAATGTATGGGTAGCCACAGTGAACGGTAACGTTGAATGTAAGTACTTGTTTTCTATATTATAGGCAATGAGTTTTACAAATCTTCAAAAGTACTGTTGGTGATTTCCATGGGCTCTGAGCTATCATCACTACAACATATCAAAACATCTATAGTTTGCGAAGAATACTATCTATTATGTTTTATCGCATTTTCTGGAATGCTATTCAAATAGTATTATTAAAAGTCGTACATCTATTATAACATTTTTTGAACGCTATTATAAAGTGATATAAAAAAGCCCTTTTACATAGCATTCTATTTGTTGGGTTGTGTACCCAAATAGTATATTTTGTTGTGATAAAAATAATAATTTATAAGAAAAAAATTATGATTTTATTTATTGCATTTATTATTATCGAACGTGTGAATTAAAGTGCATATAATCACTTATGATAAGATTAGTTGGATACTTGCATTGAGAAGTACAGTATGACACAACTTATATTTTGATCATAAATAATTTGTTCACAACTAATATACAAGGGTTGGCACCTTGTACCGGAAGGTTATAGTATTGACCGATTCATTATTCGAATTTATGATTTGTCCTTATCACAGATATAGTTAAAGGTAACACTAGTACACTTGGAGTGTATTGAACGGACCATTTGTCGAGTTTAATTTTACAACATGGCTGTGCAGAGAATTAAATTCCACTTGATCGTCATGTATTTCATCTATATATATATTTCATGATTTTAATGGTTCTTTGATAAACCAATGGTGAGATCAATTTGATTAATTAACTTGATGAGTTGGAAACTTGAGAATTAGTAAAGTAGAGAACATGAATTCGTGTCGGGAGCCGTCGTCCTGAAAAATGGTAGGGTGACTATTTAAGTATTTTCTATCGAATGGTTAAAATCCGATCTCAGTGTTTAGCGGTGGCTAAACTTCGACATCTGTAATTTGTTCACAGGACCTTTGAAGAAAATGATACTTAAATTAATGAGTATAATTAGATGGGCAAAACGATCATTTATGCTCATACCTAATTATCAAATCCCGAATGGGGATAAAATACATATACGATATGTAAGAGGAAAGTATTATAGATTTATTGACTTTTGTGATCTTATATATTTTAAGAGTTTAGTCTTTATCTTTAGTAGAAAAAGTAAAGACTAATAATTAGATTGGATAATTTAGGGTCGACTAGACATGATCTAATTATTGGAGTTTGGATAATAGATGTCCGATCAGGTACCTGTGGTAGCTCTATAAAGTATTGGGACTTAATTTCGATAATTATAATAGTTTTTGGTCTTAATTATTACAATAAAATTTTGTACTTAGTTGTAATTACTATAAAAGTTGCAAACTTAATTCTAATTGTAATTGAAGTATTTAGGACTACACATCTAATTAAATGTAAACCAATTGGATGTGGACTTTAATTAAAACTCCTATTTGAATTTTAATTAAGACTTCTATTTGAAATTGGAATTATTATTGTACATGGATTGGAACATCTTTATCTCTATAATTAAAGAGTAGATGGATATAGAAATCCTAGAACAATCATAATACTTAATTCTATTGCATTTAAATTGAAGAGAGAGAAAAAGTGAGAAAAATTATTTTTTCTTATTGTCCGGTACAAATATTAGTTTCTTGATTTAATTAAAAGAAGGTGCCCGCCCAACGGTATTATCTTGATTTTGGAGAATACCTAGAAGATTTGGAGGTTTAGAGAATCAAGTTCTTAGAATTAAAATGATGTAAGCTCGTGATCCATAAAAAAAGCTGAAAAGCTCATGATTTAGAATTAATCCAAGAATTGATCATCGGATTTAGGTAAAAATTCAAATAATTTATTCTCGATATAACATACACGTGAGCATCTAGACGATCTTGTTTATTGAATATTTATTGAATTAAAGAAATTTTTAATTTTTGATAATTCTACTTCATCATTCCAACACTATTATCGTAATGATTTTAGAATTTATAGCATTCATTTTGTGCAATCATTTTTAATTTGACAGAATTGTTTTTCGTTATAATTTTGGCTTTAATAACATTTTTTAGTCGCCATGGTTACATCTTCAATAGATTTTTTTTTTCTATTGTAATGAGTACATATTAAATGGCATTATCAATTCGTTAATTATCAAATGTAAAACATAACAACAATGATCAGGCCAATAATAAATTCCAATATAAATAAATCAATATTGTCTTATAAAAATATACAAGTGCATATGTTCAACAAAGAAATCTAATTATTTTCTATCTTCACATCAATTACTAATAGCAATATAAAATTGAAAAGGCAATAAACATAACTACATTAACTCATTCTAATATTTCGAAAGAAATTTTCTTGGACTCTTGCAACTTTTTTGGAGAAGATATTCGTCAAATCAATGATGTGTTTAAATCTACAAATCACAAAGTGATACAACTTATTAGATTATAAAAATAATATTAAGTAAAAATTCAAAACTCTAATTTATGACGCAAGATATTAGCATGGGGTAGAGCGAAAATTTTGATAAGATGCTCAAGAATATACCTGATATCGATAGTCTTAACATCAGCATTGCTTCTCAGAGGTGGAATTGTATAATAGGGTGAGAAAACCTCTTAAAAGGAGACATTAGTTTCATATTTCATCTGCTACTGGATGATAAATTTTTTTGCCATAATACGAAAAATGAGAGTAAAGTCTGAACCTGATAGCATATTTCAGAGGTTATACCACCCTTTTTGTTGCAACATCTCTTAATACACTTTCTGTGGGCAAACTACATTTCAAACACGAAGAAACAAGATATATCAATATTGCTTCACTGTTTCAACTTGCAACAGCTCGCAGTAAACAAAAGAAAAGGATTTCTTTCCTTAAGTTATGCAATAATGAATTAGAATAAGGGCCTCCATTTTTTCAAATGAACAACTGAAATCGAGAAACAAAAATGGATTTTATCAGTATTATGTTGAATGGAAGCATTACAAATTGGTGAAAACTCTACATCATAGAACCCATGTTAACAACATACAATTAACAAGCAATTATCATACACCAAAACATTCACCAACAATTAAAAGCACACGAGTATAAACAAGAGTAAGAACCCAAAATCTCAACCACAAAATCCAACGACTATTGAAGCGTACACATAAAAATTATTAGATTCTATATTAAGAGCCTATTTGAGTTCCATTTTTTTTGTCCAAAATCCATTTTGAAATAATATTTTGATGGAGAATGCATGGTTAAAAAATAAGGAAAATAAAGTTTGAATCATGTTAAATGTACAAACTAGGTTGATAAACTTGGTTTACAAACAATGTGCTTGCAACATCTAAGTCAATCATTTCAAAAACCGTTTTTGAAATCAAGGAAAATCAATGGTCTAAATCTTGCCAACACTTGTTTGTTTATTTTGTAAACAAACTTTGTGCAGCTAGATTAATTGTTTTGGAAATAGTGGAGCCAAACAAGGGCTAATTTATTAAATTTGTAACCAACTTCTCCCAACATAACCTGTGAATCCATTCTTTATTAGTCTCGTGCCAAACGTCCTTTTTTTTTTTTTTAAAAAAAAAGAAGGGTTGTAAAAAGTAGACGAATATTCATATTGCCAATAAATAAACACGTCTAAAAGTAAACCAATTGACGCCAAAGAAGGATTTTTTATATGAAAAAAAGAGACATTAATCTTTTAACAAAGTGATAAAAACATTGAAAAAAACATTTTTCCCACAAAACTCACTTGAATTGACTCAATTTTCAACCCAAGATTTAAAATGAAAAACCCACAAAAAATAATTCAAAAAATGACTACAAAAGGTAAAATAATAACAAAAAAATCCAAGAAAAAAAATTCCAAGACATAGAAAGCAAATAGCGTAAAAGAACAAAAAGGGATTTGATGAATAATCAATCGAATTGATTTGGTGAAGAAAAGAAACTGAGAATGAATTGGCTGAGAAGAGGGGAAGCCATAAACATATTTGGAGAATGTTGGTGGGGATTAAAATTAGATTTTTAGTAGATTGTGATTGAAGGTTTTGAAATGTGTGGTTGAAAAGCTGTGGGACTCATGAAAGATGTGGTTAATATTAATTGTTTGACTTTGACTTAGATTAAAATCTGATTTTAATCTTTACCAAACATGGCCTTGATGAAATAAAAGAAAATATGATATAAAAAGTAAGAGCCAATTATATGGGTAACTATGGAATGAAGTACCCTCCCAGTTCCAGTTAGGGATCGAGATCGAGTTTACCTGTTTTTTGCCAATAAGCAATAGGTAGGAAATACTTTCAAGCAAAGTCAGTTAGATAGTCAGAACTTGTTATCGGTCCCATTGAAGTTGACCCGAAGAGTTTTGGGCTATTTAATTCAATGGGCTTTTAATGAATGCTATTATATTATGCTTAAACAAAAATCATTTTTATTTTATAGAATTATTAAAAAAAATTCTATATTTAAATGTTATAAAATACATACACTGTTGTAGAGCGTAAACACCGTGGATTTAGGTTCGTGAACTTGGTCATAACTAATAGTTTAGAATTGATGTCGTATCCACAATGAACAAGAAATATAATGATCACCGCTGATGTGGTAATGTGTAGCGTTGTCACATCAATGGTGGACATTATAATCTCTTGTCCACTATGGGCAGGAAATCAGTTCTAACTAATAGTCACAACATTTGCACAAATAATGACCAAACATAACTCTAATATCACATCATCATATCTAAAAACTAAAGAACATTCCAAGTGCAAATAAGAGTTCTACAAATAAGGTAATCGAATAATCAAAATTCTTCAAGAGCTTATGATGATGAGGAAGATGCAGCAAGATCCTATGATTTAGTAAATTGAAGATTGGGAGAATTCAACATTTACCAATTTTTCGGTATGATTGTGTGCTCGGATATGCCTTTAAGTGCATGAAATATAATATAATGTTGGATTGTATGAAGCATAATCGTACATGCAAAAAATAGGGGCATGCAATATAATATTATGCCTTTATGTGCATGTAATATAATGTTATGTTGGATTGTATGAAGTGTGATTGTACACGAAAGCAATAATTATTAGGGGCTGTTTTTGTCTGTGCAAGAAATTAAAGGCATGAAACTTGTATTCTTCTCCAATATATAGAGAAAACTACATGGGCAAGTATGCAACTCTACCAATAAGGGTGAACCACTCTAAATCTTTGTGTGCTGTGTGAAAATGTGTACTAGTATGGGAAAGAATCATTTATTTTCATCTTACTTTGCTTTACAATGATGTAGAATATAAATAGGAGAACATAGTCTATCTTTGGACTATACAGATTTTAGGCTAAGACTATGGAAATCCCTTGAGTTAAGAGATTTGTTCTAATGTCTATGCTTCAATCTATCAATTATACAACTCACACCAACACTCTCCCTCAAGGTGATGCATACTGGTCTCTGATGCGTAGCTTGTATAGTGAGCTGTAGAAATCTTTGCTGGAGACTACTTTTGTAAGAATGTTTACCAATTGATCTTCGGATTTGACAAATGGAAACCGAATTATTTTATCCTCGAGATTTTGTTTGATAAAATGTTGGTCCACCCTCACGTGTTTGGTACAGTCATGTTGAGACTACTTTTGTAAGAATGTTTGACAATTGATCTTTGAATTTAACAAATGGAAACCGAATTATTTTATCCTTGAGATTTTGTTTGATAAAATGTTGGTCCACCCCATGTGTTTGGTACAGTCATGTTGAACATGATTGTAAGAGATAGCAATAGCAGCTTTATTATGGCAAAAGAGATTCGTTTTAGACGAAGGTCCGAATCCAATCTCAGTTAGTAGTCTTTTGAGCCAAAGAAGCTCACACAGTCCTTTAGCCATTCCACGAAACTCAGCCTCAGAACTTGGTAATGCCACTATTTTCTGCTTTTTGCTTCTCCATGTAATGAGATTTTCACCTACAAACATGAAGTAGCCCGAAGTGGATTTTCTGTCAGTGATATCACCTGCCCAATCCGTATCTGTATAGCCATCCACTCTTAGGTGATTATTCTTTACAAACATGAGCCCTTTCCCAGGAGATGATCTCAAGTATCAAGGTATTCGAACAACTTCATCCATATGGTCCTTATTAGGACATTGTATAAATTGAGTTATTACACTTACATCATATGTAATATCAAAGAGAGTATGAGAGAGGTAGATGAGTTTTCCTACTAGTCTTTGGTACCTTCCTTTGTCCGTTGGTACCTAATCAGGATGTTTACCAAGTTTGTGATTCTGAACATTTGAGTGTCAACATGTTTACATTCTAGTAGTCCCACCTCAAATAGTAAGTCTACCACGTATTTTCTTTGTGAAAGAAATATCCCTTGTTTGGATTTTACAACTTTGATTCCCAGAAAATACTTCAATCTTCCTAGATTATTTATCCCAAATTCAGTTGCCAATTATTTCTGAAGTTTGAATATTTATTCCATGTCATCCCTTGTGATAATCATATCATCAACATAGATTATCAAAGCAGATATCTTACTAGTTAGGTGCTTTAGGAACAACGTATGATCCGAGTTACTTTGTTGGAACTCATATTTTTTCATTTCCTGCCTGAATCGTCCAAACTAAGCTCGAGGCGATTGTTTCAGTTCATAGAATGCTCATCGTAATATACACACCATTTTAGTCCCTGATGATGATGTATAGCCTGGAGGAACATCCCTGTAGACCTCTTCTTCAAGATCGTTGTGGAGGAAGGCGATCTTAACATCAAACTAGTGTAGAGGCCTATCAAGGTTTGTTCCAAGAGACAGTAAAACTCTCATAGTATTTAGCTTGGATACTGGTGAGAAAGTTTCCTGATAGTCTACACCATAAGAATGTGTATAGCCCTTTGCCACTAATCTTGCTTTGTATCTCTTAATAGATCCATCTGCATTATGTTTAATGGAGAATACGTATCTACAGCCTACGAGTCTTTTTCCTTCTAACAACGGCACTAGCGTCCATGTCTTGTTTTTCATCAATGCCTCCATTTATTCCTTTATTGATGAGTCCACTTTGGATCCATTAGAGCTCCTTGAGTTCCAGTGAAAACATGACACGAGGTCAACTTGTGTGCAAATGTCTTTAGAGGTTTAGCTAGCTTCTCAGTACACACATAGTTCGCAATTAGGTATTTTGACCTCCGTTTTTCAATATGCGGTGAATATCTATTTGGTGGCTTGCCTCGATTATGTGTGACTGGTAAGTTGTATGTAATACGAGTATCCATATTAGGGGTAGGAGAGCTTACTCACGAATATTCTTAGGAGATGCATTTTCGGGTACTAAAGAGTGGGGAACAACTTCTGCTTCGATTTCTGATGTTGGAACAACTTCAGTTTCAGTTTCTGATGTCGCAACCTCCTCATTTGAAACTGCTTCATCATTGTTTACTTATTCATTGCCTTGAACCTTAGCCCAATCTAGTTGTACTCAATTTTGTTCTTTAGCTTGAGGCTCCCCCTAAAGAGAAGAATTGGGTATCGGAGGTGGATAAAAGGTCTCAGATTCTAGGAAAGTGATGTCCATAGTCACGTAGGTGCGTTTATTGATTGGATCATAGCACCGGTAACCTTTCTGATGCGAGACATATCCCAAGAAAAGACACTGAATAGCACAAGGGTCCAGCTTTGTCCATTGATTCTTGTGAAGATGGACATCGGTGATGCAACCAAAAATCTTAGGAGCGATCATCAAAACAGTAGGTACTGTGACATACACAGATAGAGCCTGAAGCAGGGTCTTAAACTTTAAGACCTTGGGCAGGGTCTTAAACTTTAAGACCTTGGGCGGCATACGATTGATTAAATGAACGACTGTAGCAACATCATCACTCCAATATTGTTGGACAGATGAGCTCCAATTAAGAGAGCACGTGCGGTTTCAAAAAATGTGTCCATTTTTCCTTTTAGTGAAATCGTTTGGTTGAGGTATCTGGGGACATGAAGTTTCATGAAGAAGACACTGTTTTCTGAAATATTCTTGAAGTCGGTGATTGACGTATTCTCCACCATTATCTAAGCGGAGAGATTGAGTCTTTCTCGAGAACTATATTTGAACCATGGCATGAAAGGCTTGAAACACGTTCAGTACTTCATCTTTATTTTTCAAAAACTATTACCAAGTCATCTGTGTATAGTCATCCACAGAAATCACAAACTATCATATGCCAGAAATAGTAGAAACTAGAGAAGGACCCCATACATCGGAATGAACTAATGCAAATGGAACAATACTTTTATTCAAGCTGAATGGGTGTGGAACTCGATGAATTTTAGCTAAAATGTAGTATCACATTTTAAAACATCAAGTTGTAAATGTAAAAATAAACTAGGAAACAAATGCTTCATATAGGTAAATGGTGATGTCTCAGACGACAATGCCAAAACCAAATATGATTTTCATTAGTTCCAGTCGGGTGATTCATGTGATGTACTTGTCCTAAATTGAAATCCTCCATATAGTATAGGTTCCCCCTCTTAGTACCGCGCTCAATGATCTCCTTCGTGAGAACATCCTGAAGTAGACAGAAGGTAGGATAGATAAGTACAACACAATTTAGGTCGCAGTAAACTGACTGACAGTTAATAATTTATGTGGTAGAGAAGGAACAAGATGTTTATTAATAATTTCAAATTTGGGGATAAAGTCATAGTGCCAATTCCTGCGACATGAGAAATCACTCCATTAGTATTTTCTACATGTGTACGTTTCTGTAGAGAGACTTCAATAAAATCAGTCGCATCGAAAGTCATATGATCACTTGCCCCTAGAGTCTAGTAGCCAAATGCCCTAATTTTTAGCTTTATTTTGGTGAGTTGTTGACATGTCATTCCCATAAAACACACGCCCAATTTCCTTTTGGTGAGAATTAGAAGTTGTAGCTTCATTTCTACTTCGATGAAGGCTAAAATCCTAGGTGACTCCTGTGCAATTATGGGTACTTGCATCGGACAAGGAAATTTCATGGCCATGGGTATGAATACCTGATTCTTGGATGATTTCACCGAGTGTTACAAGAGAAAGGTAAGGCACGATAGTTTCATTGGCCGTTGCACCAGCTACTATCGCCTTACCCATTCCTCTGTATGTTCCATCATTGCGCTTCTTAGCTTGGAGTTCAGTCCACCATTTTGGATATCCATTCAATTTGAAACAAGTTTCTTGGGTATATCTCTTGTTTCCACAGTATGAGCATTGTTCATTATTTGTGGCTTTGTTGTTTGATGATTTGCCTCCTCCGAATTTTGTAGAGGTTCTGGTTGTTGGTCCTAACTTAAGGCTTTTAGAATCCAGACATCACTTGTCATGGGTTCGCTGCTTTTTGTGGTCATCATGACTTGTCTAATGGCCTCTCTACTAACAAGGGCATGTGCTTGTTCAACTGTGGGAAATAGATGCAGTTGAAAAACATCCCTCTAATTTTATCCAATCGGTCATCAAGGCCATCCAGAAAGGTATACACCAAGTTATCCTGAATGATAGAATTTTTGTGTTTGATATCTTTCGGGCATTCCATGGGATTTGCAGGATGGAAATCTATTTCATGCCAAAGTCCCTGTAGATTGTTGTAAAATCTTTCAAGAGATCCACCATTCTGTCGAAGACGAGAAACTCGACGCCTGAGGTCATATACTTGAGAAGTATCACTTCCATCAAAATATATGGTAGCAATGGAGTCCCAAACAAGTTTTGCTGTAGGAAATTGTATGAAGTTGCCAATTAACGACGGATCCATGGAGTTAATCAACCATCCTTTAACATTGGCATTGTCGGTGTGCCATTTTTTAAAGGACTAGTCATTCGGAGGTGGCTGAGGAAAGTCACCATTGATATATCCCAGTTTGTCTTCGGTGGAGATATCATCTCAACAATCTAGGACCAAAGGGCATAATTGGTACCGTCTAACTTGATGCATATAGGTGCAGCGGAAGTTTCTGTGGCTAGGGTGTAAGACTAAGTTTTGGTCAAAACTCCAGCTATTTTGGTGGTTAGTTCTGTGAGAATGGTGAATGGGTCACTTGGTTCCTCCATACTTCCAAAATCTGCCATGGACGTTAAAGAAGAAAAAAAGGGTTTAGGTAGTGATAACAGAGAACCAAGAATCGGTTTGCTCTGATATCATGTGAAAAGGTATACTGGTATGAGAAAAAATCATTTATTTTCTTCTTAATTTGCTTACAGTGATGTAGAATTTAAATACGAGAACATATACATCTATCTTCGGACTATACAAATTTTTAGGCTAAGACTATGGAAATCCCTTGAATTAAGAGATTTGTTCTAATGTCTATACTTCAATCGCTCGATTATACAGCTCACGCAAACACTTTGCTCATATTCTGATTATTATTGCTTCGAACATGGATTCAAATTTAATACATATCATATAAGTCCGAATTTCGTATTAATAGTCCATTTTGTGCATATCTCTAATTACAAAAAATAACTTGAATTCATGCAGACCATCACGAATAGTGATGGCAACGGGGCTGGTACCTCTCCCCGCCCAGCCCCGCGAATCCCTTGTCCCGCCCCGCCCCACCTTAGGCGGGGCGGGACGGGACCATGCCCCGTTTGTATTTTTTTTTATTAATTTTTTTTTAAAAACAAAAAATTACAAATAAAAACAAAATAAAAA
>CAIGRF010177636.1:0-18102 GCA_903798235.1 Fraxinus ornus
ATGAATTAACGGATGTTAATTAATTACTAATACCAATCTCACTTCAAATCAACGAATCAAGTCAACGAATTGTAATTTTCTTAAAGCCACCAACCATTTTGTCGACTTTCTTGTCTCTGAAGTATGAATTCATTGACTATGCACAACTCAATTCCATCTTGAACTTCTATTTAGCCCGTGTTTGGTTTTGATAAAAATCGCTTTTATAATAAATTTTTATAAAATTTAATAAAAATTATAAGATTCATTTCAACTAAAAATAAATTTGTGAATTTTTTTTTTCTTTTCAAAAATTGGGACCAAACGGGGGACTTCTATCTATTTTGAAATAGAAAATTGTATCACCAGTAGTCCCAATTATAATCTTTTAATCAAGGGTTTATTTTTCGTTACTTCTCTAATTTATTTTCATTCAAAATATGTAAGTTCTACACAAAAAAAATCGATGTGTATCACCAATTAAAAAAATTATTGTTGTTACAAGGTACCACCGGTACCAATTTGATCGAAAGGAAATCTAAATTGCATTCGAAGTACGAATGATCCCTGGCCAGCTTCACCATATATACAAACACATATTGGACTGCACAAAAAATAAATATGGGAAACGTTCACTCTCTTTATTTCAAAAGGTGGGATTACGAGGTGCAAGTGATTTGTTCCGTTTCATTTATTTCTTTATGTTGATAAACGTTGTATTAATGAAAGTTGTGATATGATGATATAGATGGCTACTCGGTATCAAAGATATGATATATTATGAGCTCTTATCAATTTTCAAAAGATATGATATGATGGTATGATATTTTTTATACGTGATTTAATATTTTATGCGGGATTGCACCATTATTCGTGTCTTATTGTGTATTCATATGTACTCATCATTTTTTCCCTACTCCTCACATATTAAAATAGATTGTTGGTTGGTGGGCGATGATGTACAGTCTTAGTGACATGATTTATTAAACTCAATAAATTTTGCTATTTTTATCACATGAATAATTCTTTTAAGAATTTGGAATATGATTTAATTTGACTATGTATTTTTATATGTTGACTTGATAACAGTGTTCTAAAAAACGTAATGTGTGTCGATGTGTGAAAGTCAAGCTATGGGTTAGGCAAACTTAGGCGAGGCATATGCTTAAAAAAACGTAAAAAGAAATTTTCTTTTTTTAAATTTTAATTAATCAAAAAACTATTTAATAATTAAAAAGAATACTTATCAAACGTCTGAAATATATTTATATAAACTTTATACATTTTTTTAAAAGTTTCCAACAAAAAGATAAGTTGCAAATGTAAATCAACCTTTAAATTTTAACTTAAAAGAATTGTAAAAGAAATTAAAAAAAGTAATATATATATATATATATAGCGGTCAATGACAATTGTTGACTGCTAAATAAGGCGCCAAACCAAGTTTCTGCCACGCATCGCGCTTAGGCTTCGCCTTTTAGAACATTGCTTGATGGTGACCGTGTTAATTATTAAGTTTGGTTTTATCATCAATTGAGGTAAAAATTATTTGTCTTTTTAAATGCTGATAGTTAAATGTTGAAAGCATCATGTATACATAGGACTGGGCTAAGAACCCGCAATCCGAAAAATCGACCCGACCAGTTTTTAGGTTGGGTCGGGTCGGGTAAAAAAATTTAGAATACTTGTGGGTCGGGTTGGTTCAGCATCACAAACCGACTCAACCCTTTCAAAACCCTGCTTCATCTTTATCTTTAGCCCTTGTTTGGCATCCATTCTAATCTCATTCTCATTTTTTTCTCTTTTTTGATTTCAACCACACATTTTTCAAATAAAATAATATTACACACAAATCTAAAATTTTTCATCACTTTTTCACCACACATTCTTCTATCAATCTCTATTACAAAATTTCTCATTCTCATAAAATGGTTGTCAAACAGGGNAAAAATTGGGTTGTTACAGTATTTGTATATTTGTTTGCATCTCTTCACGGTGAGTCGGTGACACAAAATTTCAAGATGGTTTTTCCTAGAAGGAATTATTTTTCTCTATTTCATTTTTGAATAATGTATATACTTGAATGGTAAAAAGAAAAATAAAAAGAAAATTGTATGATTGACTAATTAAATTCAATTTATTTTAGAAAAATGATAATTCCTAGATTGTCTGTCAACCTTCAACGAAATAAAATTTCAATAAATTAAGGTTCAACCCAATCCGATTTAGGAGTAAAAATGTGATTAGACCTTCATATTGCGATGAAATCCATGTTAATTAATGACTAATATCAATCTCACTTCAAATCAACGAATCAAGTCAACAAATTGTAATGTGGAAATTACATAATTTCACGTGTTTAAAGATTGATTGTCAATAATAAGGTTTAAAGTTTACCTATTCAAAAATCTTGTAATAATTTTATATTTTAATGCATATAAAAATATTAATAAATTAAATTTTCCACCCAATTAAAACCCTAATTTATTGTAACAATCATCTTCCCCTCCTCTCTCTCTCTCTATCCTCTCCCAAATTCAAAACCCTAAACCGAGATTAATCCCCAATCTTTCTCTCTTCCTCTTTATCACCCACATCACCCGAGCACCGTCGGCGTGATATCGATGAGAGGCGTGATGCTGCTCAAGGCGATCCACTCTCGGCGTTGCTGCGCAGTGGCGACTTCAGAGTTACCCGCCGACGTTGTTTGTGTTGATTGCTGCCGTGAAGGACGGCAGATGTTGATGGTTGTGCAAAGATGGTGGCGCCGCGCCTTGCGGTGATTTGTACTAGGGAAGCATTGGAGCCTTTGCACGGTGGTGGTCTCTATCTTCTTCCATCTATTGCCGCAGTGGTGGTCTCTATCTTCATGCACATCGGTGCTCTGTTCACTGCTGCATGTGGTGCTTAGAGCGCCACCCAGTTTCGATCTGAGTCGATTACAGCAGGATCAAGGAGATTTTGGTGGCGGGTTTAAGGTGGGTGGTGGTTGTGGTGTGGTGTCTTTGTTGTTGGCGACGATGGGGATGGTGGTGGATCTGATGGTAGCGACGGGGATGGAGGTGGTAACGGGTTTAAGATTTTTTTTGTTGGATATGGTGGTGACGATTTTGTTGGTGGTGTTGTTGTGGTGGCATCGGCGGTGGTTATGGGGTTGGCGATAAATTTGGTGGCGACGACGGGGTGGTGGTTGTTAGTGACTGGAGATCTGATAGAGTTGATTATCATGGTTTTTGTTAGCAATTGATTGGATCTCGTTGCTTCAATTTTGTTGGTGATGACGTCGTGGTGTTAGTGGTGGTGCTGTTGTGACGATGACGGCGACGACAGTATATGTGGTGGTCGTATGTGACCAACTATTTGACATGTGACCAACTGTTGAACTGCGACCTTAAAATTCGATAATTTGTGACTAACAAATTTGATAGTATGTGATTAATTGATAAATTGTTGCCTATAATTTTTTTTTTTTTTTGTGATCAACAAATTTGAAAATGTGACTGATTGATAGATTATGATCTATAATTTTTTTTTATTTGTGACCAATAAAATAAAATGTAACCTATAAATTTTTTATTTGTGACCCCGAATTAATTTGTGACCAATTAATTTGATAATACATTATCAATAAATAATTTGTGACTTATGATTATATCTTGGACCATTAATTGTATAATTATGACTTTATTATATTTAATTAATTAATAAATACCTGATTTTTGTATTAATTAAACTTAAAATCTGATTTTTGAATTGTGCAGCTACTGACTTAATTGTTAATTTTTCCCAATCGTAATTTAATGATTCCTTTATTCATTTTCTTAAAGCCACCAACCATTTTGTCGACTTTCATGTCTCTAAAGCACGAATTCATTGACTATGCACAACCCAATTCCAACTTGAACTTCTATTTTGCCCGCGTTTGGTTTTGATAAAAATCACTTTTATAATAATTGTTGATAAAAATTAATGGAAGATGTGATTAAAAAACTGATAAGATTTATGAAATGTATGACTAAAAATAAATTTGTGAAAAAATAATTTTTCAAAAATTGGGACCAAACGAGGACTTATGTCTGTTTTGAAATAAAAAACTGTACCACTAGTAGTCCTAATTATAATCTTTTAATCGAGAGTTTATTTTCATTACTCCTCTCATTTATTTTCGTTCAAAATATGTCACGTCACAAAATTCGATGACACTGACTATGCGTATCACCAATTAAAAATCTTAGGAGAAAGCCCTGAGTACAGGGCTCAATTTTCACAGGGCCTTACCGGCCGCTCTGTAATGGGGGCCCCACCCCCAATGTATTAAAAATAAAAATAAAAATCGGCTCTTCCCCTTATGTGTGTTACCTGGCAGGGGCCCTGTGAAAGGGCCCCTGTACTTGTAGCACTTCTCAAAATCTTATTGGGGTTACAAGGTACCACCAGTACCAATTTGATCAAAAGGAAATGTAAATTGCATTCGAAGTACGAAGAAGCTTGTTGCACGTACCGAAATGGAATTACCAGAAATGCTACAGACCACTCACACAAGGGTGGGACCCGCACATTTTTCTTTTTAAATACACTGTGGGACCCACATTTGTTTCTTTTCTGGTGGAATTCTGGCCTTTTTTCTGTACAAATGATTATTTTCAAGTATGAATGATCCCTGGCCGGCTTCACCATATATAAAAGCACATACATGACTGCACAAAATATAATATTGGAAACATGCGTTCTCTTTATTTCAAAATTTGATTGATCTAACGAGGTAGGATTACGAGGTGCAAGTGATTGGTCCCATTTTATTTATTTCTTCATGTTGATAAATAGAAAAATGCTTCTCCTACACACCTTGGTACACATCCCTCTCACATGGGGGTGGGGCCCACGTGGGGTCCACAATCGCGGGCCTCACCCCCATGTAAGGAGGATGTGTACCAAGTTGTGTATTAAAGATGTAACTGTAGCATGGTTGTGATAAATATTATATTAATAAAAGTTATGATATGATATAGATGATTACCCGATATCAAAGATATGATATAGATGATTACCCGATATCAAAGATATGATATATTATGAACTCTGACCGATTTTCTAAAGATATAATATGACGGTATGATATTTTTGATGCATGATTTAATATTTTATTCAAGATTGCATCATTATTCGTATCTTATTGTGTATTCTCATGTACTCATTATTTTTTCCCTACTTCTCACATATTAGAACGGATCGTTGGTTGGTAGGCGATGAAGTGCAGTCGCGATGTCAGGACTTATGAAACTCAATAAATTAATCTAGTGTAACAAAACAATTTTTTGCTATTTTTATCAGATGAATAATTCTTTTAAGAATTTGGAATATGATTTGATTTGACTATGTATTTTCGTATGTTGACTTGATGGTGGTGTTCTAAGAGACGTAATGAATGTCGATACGTTGAGGTCAAGCTATGTGTTAGACAAGCTTAGACGAAGCATATGCATAAAAAAGTGTAAAAAGACATTTTCTTATTTTAATTTTAAATCAATAAAAAAATCATTTAATAACTAAAAGTAATATATATCAAACGTCTAAAATAGATTTATATAAACTTTTTACATTCTAAAAAGTTTACAACAAAAAGATAGGTTTCAAATGTAAATCAACCTTTAACTTAAAAGAATTCTCAAAAAAAAAAAAAAAANCAGTACCAATTTGATCAAAAGGAAATGTAAATTGCATTCGAAGTACGAAGAAGCTTGTTGCACGTACCGAAATGGAATTACCAGAAATGCTACAGACCACTCACACAAGGGTGGGACCCGCACATTTTTCTTTTTAAATACACTGTGGGACCCACATTTGTTTCTTTTCTGGTGGAATTCTGGCCTTTTTTCTGTACAAATGATTATTTTCAAGTATGAATGATCCCTGGCCGGCTTCACCATATATAAAAGCACATACATGACTGCACAAAATATAATATTGGAAACATGCGTTCTCTTTATTTCAAAATTTGATTGATCTAACGAGGTAGGATTACGAGGTGCAAGTGATTGGTCCCATTTTATTTATTTCTTCATGTTGATAAATAGAAAAATGCTACTCCTACACACCTTGGTACACAACTTGGTACACATTCCTCTCACATGGGGGTGGGGCCCACGTGGGGTCCACAATCGCGGGCCCCACCCCCATGTAAGGGGGATGTGTACCAAGTTGTGTACTAAAGATGTAAGTGTAGCATGGTTGTGATAAATATTATACTAATAAAAGTTATAGTTATGATATGATATAGATGATTACCCGATATCAAAGATATGATATATTATGAACTCTGACCGATTTTCTAAAGATATAATATGACGGTATGATATTTTTGATGCATGATTTAATATTTTATTCAAGATTGCATCATTATTCGTATCTTATTGTGTATTCTCATGTACTCATTATTTTTTCCCTACTTCTCACATATTAGAACGGATCGTTGGTTGGTAGGCGATGAAGTGCAGTCGCGATGTCAGGACTTATGAAACTCAATAAATTAATCTAGTGTAACAAAACAATTTTTTGCTATTTTTATCAGATGAATAATTCTTTTAAGAATTTGGAATATGATTTGATTTGACTATGTATTTTCGTATGTTGACTTGATGGTGGTGTTCTAAGAGACGTAATGAATGTCGATACGTTGAGGTCAAGCTATGTGTTAGACAAGCTTAGACGAAGCATATGCATAAAAAAGTGTAAAAAGACATTTTCTTATTTTAATTTTAAATCAATAAAAAAATCATTTAATAACTAAAAGTAATATATATCAAACGTCTAAAATAGATTTATATAAACTTTTTACATTCTAAAAAGTTTACAACAAAAAGATAGGTTTCAAATGTAAATCAACCTTTAACTTAAAAGAATTCTCAAAAAAAAAAAAAAAAGGCGGTCAACGCTAAATAAGGCGCCAAGCTAAGTGTCTGCCACGCATCGCGCCTAAGCATCGCCTTTTAGAACGTTGCTTGATAGTGATCGTGTAAATTATTAAGTTTGATTATTTATCATCAATTGAAATAAATATTATTTGTCTTTTTCAATGCTGACAGTTAAATGTTGAAAGCATCATATATACTTGTATTTAAGTCTCAAAATATAATAATTAAAGAATATGGGAAATTACTAATCAATTTTGTGCAAATTATTCATACACAAATTCATAAATAATTAAATTATTAAGAAATTGAGTTTTTGAGTTTTTGATAGTGACTTGAATATAAAAAAAAATTGGGTTGTTACAGTATTTTATATTTGTTTGCATCTCTTCACGGTGACACAAAATTTCAAGATGGTTTTTCCAAAAAGAAATTATTTTTCTCTATTTAATTATTGAATAATGTATACTTGACTGGTAAAAAGAAAAATAAAAAGAAAATTGTATGATTGACTAATTAAATTAAATTTATCTTAGAAAATGATAATTCCTAGATTGTCTGTCAACCTTCGACGAAATGAAATTTCAATAAATTAAGGTTCAACCCAATACAGACTATACAAATTTGTACTGAAAGTTTATATAATTAAGTAACTAAATTGCAATATATACACACCATTAAATTTAAAAATTCAAAAAATAAAATAAAATTAATTTACAGTGCTATTCTATACATTTTTTGAATTTTTATCAGATGAGACTTCGTTCCCGCATATTGGACAAATCTGCAAATTAGGCAAATAATGTACCAAAAATATCAGCAACTTAATATATATATATATAATGAAATCATCGTGTCATTCTCAATTTTTATTTATTTATTTATTTGAAAAAAATGAATTGAGTCGAAGAACTGGATTCGAAATAAATATATGTATTTGAAAAGTTAATTATCATACGTATATGTGCATTAAGTTATATGTATAATTACTTACCTTGTTAATCTGAAGCCATTGAGTTATACAATCTGAATGATATGGATGATCACAAGGTAGCGCCACAAGCTTTTCTTCTCCTTCGAACTCTACTTGGCATATCACACACCTTTTTGTTCAAAAATACATATTAATTATGTGAATTTAATGCAAGAATTATTATTTTTTATTTTTATTTTTTGCAGTTAGTTAAATAGAAAAACTTATAGAAATATAGGGTTTATTAATTTATATTTTTTATATTTTGTGTGATATTTCATGTAGTCATATATTAAGCATTAAGTTATAAATTCTCCTTCAAGTAATTGTAACTTGCAAGTTTAAATCTCCTTGAAAAAATCTCCCTCCCTCTATATTATAACTCAAATGGAAAAGAATAAGCCTAAACGGGTGGATACTCCATTAATAAGGGCTTGTTTGGTAGGGCTTAAGTTTTTGCTACGACTTCTCATAGAAAAGGTTTTAAGAAAGCTACCTTAATTAAAGTTTCAAAATTAATTTTTAAAAGAATTTTCTCTTTCGAAAGAACTTTAAAGAAAGCCACACTAATTTGCTTCTTTTTAAAAAAATTCTAATTGGAAGACCCACTTTTATAAAATTAATCAAACGGGTCGAAAAGGAACTTTTAGATCTCAACAGTTCATTTTAACTTTTCAAAAGTCATGCCAAATGGATTTTAACTGATTTCTAAACCAAAGATGACACATAATAATGTTACCTTCTTGATAGGGTTCTAACCCACAAGCCAATTAGGTTAAATCTTTATTTTCATATTCAATCGGCGTCGATCAAAAAATATTATTCATTACTTCATTTCTTCTACAACAATGGGAGATAAACACACGCTAACCCAAATGCTATACGTTGATCATATTTTCATATAATCGTTGTGGGTTTTTTTATTAGAATCTTAACGAAAAAATAGTCTAAAATTAAAAGAAATAACAATTAATCATAATTTGGAACAATTAGACTCACTTATCAATATTTGTAAGAGAGTTTTGAAGAGTTTTCCATGCAAAAGGATGCAAGCGTCCACTAATTTCAGCCTCCGTTAATCCCCTGCTCTCCACTCCAACCGATTCTCCTAGAGCAATCAATTCCTGCACTTGACATAAAATAAAAGTAAATTTATAATTATATTTTTTTCCGAGTTAATTAATTGTGATGTTGATACTTATGTACCTCATATGATAATTCGTCTGGATCAACATCATCTTCCTCCATTTCCTAAAAAAATAAAAAATTGTCGATCCTATGAAATGCGTGGACTTGAATTTTAATCTAAATTTTAAGTTGAACCAAACAGAATTAGAGAGAAACCTGATCGTCATAATTATAATCCTCCTCCTCCTCCTCCTCCTCGTCGTAGTCCAAGAACCCTAATTCAGCTGCACATTAAGATGAGAATTAAAAGATAAAATCAATAACCAAAATAATTAATTAATTAACTTACTATATAATTTAAGACTTAACTAATAGTAATGTTAAAGAATAAATAATTTACGTTGAATTTCACTTTCAAAGAAATCACTCATACTATATTCTTCATCTTCAACAACATTATCATCGGAAGTAGAGGTGGCTGTCTCGTCTTCGTCGCTTTCTGACATTTCTAAAGTCGCAAAATTATTCCTCTCCTGATCATTCGAACATTAATGGCCTTACGTCCAATATAAATAAATAAATCTTATTCTCAATAAATTTAGATTTTATAACGAACGCGCATGCTTATCGTGTTTTCATTAATTTATTCGTACATCTATCAAAAAACCGAACATGCTCGAATCGCGAAAAATAAGAATAAAACCTGCTCGAAATGGTTCAAGGCCGTGCTTCTTGTAGCTCGTTTCCTCTGTTGGTCGTCCATTTGCAATATGTGAAAAGAATTGATCGATGATATATATAAATATATATATATGTATGTATAATTCAGCAGGAATTCGAATGCAAAGCTTTTAAGTTTCGTGCAAATTAAGTAAAAGTAATCCAAAACCATTTCTTCCTGTTTTCAAGATTCCAAGATCAGCATCTCATATCTATAAGAAAAATTGTAGCATTGGTCCTCGATTTATTGCCCATGTAGCAAATTTGTCTCTAACTTGCAAAATAGTTACTATGACGTGTGATCCTCATGAAAGTATGTCTAACTCTGGATTCTAGGCACTGAACTAAGTCAGAAAATAAAATATAGCTTTTGTTGATTTCATTTATTGAGATTAATTGTACAAATTATGATGAAAGATTGTCCAAGTTATTGTATTTTAAAATTGAAGACCAATTTGTCATTTGAAAATTAGATTAAGGACCTATAGGGAATTATTCCGTTTATTATTAGTTTATTCGTTTTGAAAGCTGTATTTCTTGTCCCAAACAACTTGCACAGTCTTGCTTTTCTAATTTTACTTGTGTCGAAAGAAACTCGGATCAAATTAAATAATTAATTTTTGAAGAATAAAGAAATTTTAAAAAGTAGTTATAACAAGGGAAAAGAAATTAGAGGGAAAAATATTGAAATAGATTCTCAGTTTTGAATTTCTCTTACAAAATTAATTAAAAAAAAAAAAATTTAAAAAAAAATTGAGGATAATTAAGAAAGGGTATAATTGCAAAATTAAAGCCTTCCCTTGAAATTTTGGGGAAATTTGATTAAATATGTGATTAAAAAATAAATAAAAGTTGTAGGCTCCAATTAATGTAAGATAAAATTATTTCTTGATTTCGACTCAAATTTTTATCAACCTTTTAAGCAAAACTAAATAAAGGTTAAATATATTCACACTACATTTTTGTTACATGAAAGGTTTATATGCTTCATTCATTGTCATACCTAAGTTCCCAAATTTTTATCGAATTTTTATCATTAACATTCTATTAATTATTACATCTTGCCCCTAATCACAATTTCTATACAAAAATTCCATTAGACGAAAGAAAGAGTACAACATGAAACACTCGTTCTAATGTTAATCAATAAAAATCATCGAAACTAGATATTCAATTAGTTTGAACTTGTTTAGTATTGAATTGGAATCAAACAAAGGGGCGATTTCTAACATTATCGTCAATAAGCCTTTCACGAATCCACCAAAAATAGACTACAATGTTATTCAAGCAAATTTGTTGGACATTAATGCCATCATTTTTTGTAAATTTGTCTCGTATAGTTTACTTTAAGTTGTATGATGTAACCAACGTTATCTTGATATAAAATTCTTGACGTATACACATGAATTGATGCTTGAGTACAATTTGCAAGGTAAGATAATACACAAATTGAACTATTAGCTATCAAATCACATCCCCCCACCCCACCCCACCCCACCAAATTTCAAGCAGACAAAAAGGGTATTTATTTCACTTCAAGATATCGAACGACCATTGGTGTTGTCATGAATTGACTTAAACAATTAAATGTTTTAATTATTTTCTTTGAATAATAAAAGGTTGATAGAAAATTAATTATTCGTTCTCAGAAATGCTCACTTTGCAACCGAAGACAAAATTTAAGTTTTCTTAAATCTTTAATCCCAAATCACGTTTCAAATAATACACAGTTTATCGAGCTTTTCGAGAATTTACAATTTTTTTTTTTTTTGGAAGAAAATACATGGACAAACAAGATCATTCACACATTTATTATTATCTCAATAAATACTAGCTAAGGCGATTGTATAGTATCGAATCATACGAATCTTGAGAAAATATTTTGAACCCAATCTAATTTATGAAAGAGCCTATTAATTTAAGCTATACTATACCCTTTGCTGCTGAGATTTGGAGTTGATATGCTGATTGATCTAACCGAGATTAAATCCTTCTGATTCTCGGGAAAGCCTCTCTCTTTTTGGTGCCTGACAAAAATTTCTTCCTCGATTCGTCCTTGTTTCTCCCCTGTAGATAGCTAGCTCCATTTGATGCCTAAGTTAGTATGTTAGTATTACAATAAGATTATCAACATGATTGAATTGGAGATATTTGTACATGTAGGTGAAGAACTCGGAAAAGAGTATATTTAGGCCCTGTTTGATAGGACAAGTTTACCATGGAAGATGGAGATTTTTTTGTCATTTTCCACTTTTTAGAGTGTTTGATAGGAAATATTTTCCAAGTAATTGGTTTTCCACATTTTATTGGTTTGTCACATTTTCTTACTTTTTGAGGTAAATCAATTCTTACAACTTTTGTGAGAATTGGTTTTCTAGACAGCTTTTTATTTTTTTATTTTTGGCAATAGAAACAAATTATATCCTCAATTGTAATAAATTATATCTTTTTAATGAACAATTTCCATAAAAAAAAATAAAGTCAAACGAACACCAAAAGATCCAAAATTTCAATATTTTCCAGGAAAATTATACCAATCAAACACAATTAATTGACAATTCTTAGTAAAACAAGTTCTAGGCAATTCAATTTCATAGAATTCATTTTCTTTCCACCCAAATTCTATTCTTGCAATCAAACGGACCCTTATAGTCATTTTAGTGTCTTATTCAAGGTGAATCCACTCCCTGAATTAAATAAGTCGTATTTGAATTGCGTTTATGTATTGATGAGGATATAGATGGAGTTTATCCTTTAGCTCAAAGATTTTATTCACTATATATTACAATTGAAACTTCAATATCTCGAGATTTGGTATGTGTAGTTCTATATCTGCCTCACCACTTTTGAGGTGTGAATTGGTTCAGATAACTTTTGAGTTTCCTTTTAACCTCGTCCTACCTTTTTGTGTTAGGTGGGTTGCTTGAATCATGTCAATATGAGTTTTACATTAGGTCTTATGTGTATATCTTTAATCGAGTTTGCATGAGGGCATAAGGGGGGCCACGACCATATAATGATTATGCCTCCACAATCTCCAAATTCAACTTACACCTCCATCATACTGTAACATGGTAATCTATCATTCAGAATATTGGTTTAGGGCTTAGAACATTCTAGAAATCCAGTCAAGTTCAAATCTAGCCAATGGATTGAAACAATCTCAATCCTTCACTTGATTGTATCTGCCTATATATACATGTGTATGTAGTTGTATAGGGATAGATATGATTTTCGATTGTATGGAGATAAATATGGCTCCGGTTGTCTTAATCACTGTTTTGTTGCTTAGCTCAAAGATTATATTTCATCAAACTAGTTATATTACGATTGAGAATTTGAAACTTTAATATTTCGAGATTTGGTCTCTTTTATTAGCTGCCTCCCCATTTTAAGTTTTGAATTGGTTCAAATAAATTTGAGTCTCCTTTTAGCCTCGTCCTACCTTTTACACTATATGTATTGCCTGGATCATGTCAGCTAAGGATCTTAGGGTCCAAATGCTAAGGCTCTATATTGGGTCTTTTGGTTAAAAAGTCACATATTGCTGTTCTCAGTTTCAAGTCAACAGTTAATGTCTATTTTGTACCCAAGGGATCAAGTAACTTGAAGTCTCTTTTAGAACTTCTTTTGTACACCGTAAGAACCTGGTTTGGAGCCATCAACTTTCATTAGAAAGTCAACTTCACATGCAATTTTTTACCACGAACGAGGACAACAATATATAAGTTTAGGTTTCAACTAAAAGAGTCCTACTTGAATTGAAAGCGCAAAGTACTATCTTTATCTTTATCTTTTTTGTGATTTTACTTATGTTATTATAAAGGTTATTGGTACTAAACCAAAAACAAGATCGTACTAAAACTTTGTTAATTATAATCTAAACATATAATTACATTACACATAAACATCAATTTTTCTATAATTATTAATGTGAATATCAAGCTTATCGATCTGATCTCATTATCTGGATTTTTAGATTGTGATACTTCAAAATATAAAATCAACTCTATTGGTGAATTTCGACATCGAAACATTTTCAGAGCTTCTAAGAAAGTGATACGAATGAAATACTAAATTCTTATATTTCTCTCCAAACCAAAGTAGGGATAAGGAAGATGGATAAATTCAAGTTCTCAACAACAGAAATTGACAAGAAGCGCAAATTGGAAGATAGAAATCGTGATTATGAAGACAATTTTTTTTCTAAGAAATCAATTCTAAGACAAAATGAAATTGAGTAAAATGAAGAGATGCAGCCATTGTCGAGTTAAAGAGACACTACTATGAAGAATGTATCAATGGAACCAAACACTTGTGCAATGCTTGTGACGTGAGATATAAATGGAATGAAACACTTGTGCAATGCTTGTGACGTGAAATATAAATCGGGAATGTTGGTTCTTGAGAATAGGTTAGCAGCCAACTCGACTTTTGATCCTTTAAAACAATTAGCATGCAAAAAATTTAAATCAAAGTTTTGCCAAACAAGCCCTAAATGTGATTTTGAGAACTCAATTCAACTAATTCACACTCAAACGCCATTCATACTTAACATTTCCCCTCTTTGACTTCGAAGTTTCCATGCGAATATTTGCAACTACCACCAAAATCCGCACCGATAACTGTTCATGCCCGAGATGTTATAGGGATCAAAAAACAAAAAAGGATCTCACCCTCAATGGCACCCCTTTCCATGGGACTCGAGCGTAGTCCGTCTTTGAGGATGTTTCTCCATACTACTATTTGAACGAAAAAATTCAAAGATAATTGGCCAAAACGCATTGCTCATAGCCGGTTGACTTGGGATCAGCACGATGCTTGACGTGAAAAGCAATCATGGGCACGTGATCAGCACGATGCTTGTCATGACAAGCAAGCATGGGCATTGATGGCACGTTATATAGCACAAGATACCTATGTTGTTGCAAACTATGGACCGTGATTTGCCTCTATCCTATAGATTCTTAGCAATTGCAAGCAAACCTTGTCACTTATCTTATGCATAAGGTCATTGATCATCACATGTAGCAGTTCCATGACCACACATGCCCATCCATCAAGGACCAAAGTATTTGCTGGCAAGGGGGCAAGGGACCATTGCCAGCCCAGGAGGACAGCAACCTTCGGCAGAGGCATCCTCCGTGGGCAGGCCACGGATTCAATTGGGCTTTGGAAAACCCCAACTCAAAACTAATGCTATAGCAGGTGTAGGTTTACGGTCTGCTTGCATTACGCAACTGCAAGTAGTCTGTTCTCGCATGACAATAAGCTCCAGTTGTATGAAGTAGATGCAAGAGAAATGAGGACATGTCATTTTCTTAGTTAGATAACTTGAAGAAAAGAAGCGTAGAAAATAAAATGTTCACAATGCCCAACAATGAGAGAATAATTTATTTTCTCACAGATACCTAATAGAGATATCTTCCTAGCCAAATAAACCCAAGTAGGCGAGCACTCTATTTAACAAAACATCTCTTCAATATTGTCAAGTATGTTATTAAGAGCCTCAATGGACGATGTTCATCTTCATAGGGAGATGGGGACATCTCATAAAGCTAAATGTAGCAAGCCATATACAAACTTTACTTTTACCAAGTTTACAACATGGAATTTCAAGGACTAAAACTAGCAATTTTTTTTTTTTACCAAAAATCAATTATACAATAACTTGGATCACCTTTTTCCTAATAATGATTCAAGCAGCGCAGCCTCTTCTTCCTGCAATATAGCAAGCCGAGAGAAACTGTTAAGCTCCTGACCTGTGTATTCAACAAGTGAGGTTTGTTTCATACATACCACTAATGCATTAAATTCAGTCTCCTCATCAATGGCACTAATTATGGCAGGATCGTCCAAGTGTTCCTGTTTCGGGAAAATATTGACAATAGAATTAGCTTGTAATTGAACATTTAATTATTTCAAGATCCATTTAGAAGTTTAGAGAAAAAGCAGTAGCTAGAGCTAAATATTGGTCTCTTTCGAACAAATGGCTTGGAAATAGGAACTGAAAATATGATTTGATATCATATTTCTCAAACCCAACCCGGTCATTGACCCAGTCAAAGCAGTGTCAATGGTTCACCGGTTCAACAGTGGGTAACTGGTTTTACTGCTGGTCATTGTAAAGGGGTTTTAGTAAAAACGGGCGGATAAAAACTGCCTAGTTCAGCCAGTTCTTGACCAATTCAAGCAGCTTTGACGGGGTCGATCGCAGATTGGTCCATTAAGCAACCCAATCAGATTTGAGCGGCAGTCGCCAGTTTCTGGTCCCGACTGGCGGTCCAGTCAGGTCCAGTTCCAAAAACTGTGTAATATAAATAGATATGTGGAGTGTAATTTCTTACATCATCAGCTATTTGCAATGCACCATTTTCATCCTGCAATAAGAAGAGAACAAAAACAATTTTATAGTAAGTCCTGAATAAGACTGGACTCAAATTCAATTATCAGATGCATCATAATACTTCAGAAGGATTGAACTGAAAGCAACCTTAACATTTCACTTTTTTCCAGATTAAGAACTTTTTATTTACCTTCAAAGCAACGAAGAGAAGAGGGTCTGAAGGTGTATAAATCATATAGTGGGAACCATCCTGCAAAAAGTGGACATTAAGATGACAAAATATTAACAAACATGCAACAGGTTATCTCATCTAGAAAGCCATTCACTACTAAACACAAGCCAAAGGCTACCTAATGACTTTCCCTAATTACCAGGATATATCAACTAAACAGATACTAATACCTTACCAGATGGAAGCATGCAATTTCCACGCCTTCAGTTGGCAAGCCATCCACATCTTGACCATTATCTGCAGAATTGTACACATTATTCATTAATAAATTCAAATCTAATGCACAAGACCTAGAGTATGGACGAGAGAGTGCTTCGCAATGTTATTTATTGTAATAATGCTAATTGTGGGTGATAACAGTCATGACAGTGATTACCTTTTGGAGGTTTTGGCGGTTATTGACGAATGATAATGTGATGACAGATCAGCAAGTGATGGCTACATGCAATGACATTATCAAATGGAGGCTGGTCGATGAGTTCAGTTCATCAACTATGAAATGCTATCAGGGGCGGTGATGGTAAGACAATATAGACCAGATGATAGTGCCATAGACTCTAGCGTGTCTGGAGCAAACTATGGGTGAATTGTACATAAACCAGCTTGAAAGGAAACTTTCATTCGTTAGTATTTATCTAAGGGCACAGTCTTAACTTACCCTCATGGCCGGTAATTA
Source organism: Fraxinus ornus (assembly GCA_903798235.1). Lineage (NCBI taxonomy): Eukaryota > Viridiplantae > Streptophyta > Magnoliopsida > Lamiales > Oleaceae > Fraxinus > Fraxinus ornus. The sequence continues at coordinate 16,963 of CAIGRF010177636.1, forward strand.
GATAACTTCATTTTTTTGATAGAGGTTATAAATGAGGTCTACATTTCTTTTCTCTTCTTTATTTTTCTCCTCTCTCATCTTTCTTTTTATTTCTGGACAATTCAATTAAACAATTTTGGGCCAAATGAATTAAAGAACCTAACTAAACGGCATAGCATACTGATCTCCAACAATTATTATGAATGTTTGGAGAAAGTAGAGCGGCGCCTTCAACTTGGCTGTCAATTTGATTTCTAAATAAGAGTTGAAAATCAGACTAAGATGCAGCAACTCCAAACGAACAGTGAAGTAACTAAATATGAAAGCAGCAAATGAAGGTGGATTAAATATTTGTTGCTCAACAAGCCACGTGCATTAGGTAACAAAATCTACCTGTGTGAAATTCAATTATATCGTCCTCAGTATAGCAGAATCCTCCTCGTGCTGTGTAACAAAATCTAATAACAACGCACAAAGCTATACAAAATCAGTTACTTTTCCTGTTTTCCTTGATATGGTAAAAGAAAGATAGCCTTAAAATGATATAAACCTTAGGCATACCCGCTGTACACCAGATGCATATGTATTTTGGCAAGGGTGTAAGCTGCAGTGGGAAGGATAGACTCAACTTCTTCGTCACTGACCTACAAAATTAATAGACTCTTATTCCAGCTCAAGTACTATTAAACTAGTCAAGAAATTTTTATACCAGTGCCAATAGTCAGTTAAAGGTTAGATCCTTCATCTTGCTTCTCTTTTCTTTATGCAAATATAGGTTATTGTTCATTACGTCAGAATAATACATATATATATAAAAAAAAAAAAAAAAACCCCATCCAGCCAAGAATAAGCTGACCATAGTTACTAGCAACCAAAATGAAGATGCCGGCAATATATTAGACAAGGAAACAAGTCAACAAGGGATATATGATTAGACTTACAGCAGACCACCCTTCAACATTGATGCTCTTTAAAATCTGAACGGGCCTGCATATAATTAACTTTGACAGTTATATTTCAGTAAGAAATCAAGTGGAAAAAAGTTTTAGCCACAGGCATTGTCCTCACTTACATATCTACCGGGCAGAGCAGCATGCATTCATCACCTCTTGAGTTTCTAAATACCCTCCTTATGATGCACTCCAGGGGGAAGTTATTGGT
>CAIGRF010177636.1:18634-53059 GCA_903798235.1 Fraxinus ornus
ATCGAAAAGGAAAAGGAGCGGAGCTCAAACACGCAACAGGTAGTTGGGATTTCAAACCTTTATATTTCTTATTGGACTTTCTCAAAAGTAGTTTACAATAACTAAAAAAAATCCCTGCCATAATATATACAGAAGGGGGATCATTGCTTTTAATTCTTTATGTATTGCAGTCTTTTAAGCTTTTAATAGGTTATATGCAATAATTTCGCATCCGTTAAAATCCGCATAATCTTCATCTCCCTCAGTAACAGGTAAAGCACCATTTTTACCTTTTCCAGCGGTCCCAAATTCGGTGTGTGGTTCCCCTGAAAAGATGTTACTCGTAGTATACTTTATGTGTATATTGATTAGCAATGAATCTATTCAAAGTTTATCCATATTCATCATCACTTAAATCAAACTAATAGTGACCGTCACATTACATCCGACCTAGTGTTACTGCACTTCATGTTCCCAAGTAGAAACTAAGGATGATAATAAAAATCATATATAAGAAGTAACTAGATAAATGCAATAACGCGCACACACATAAACAATGAATTCGATACAAAAATAACAATAAAAATCATACAATTGTAGCAATGCGTTTGTTAGAGGCCACGAGGACTCTGCCTTGGTCATCCAACACAAACCCAGCCGGCGGTTTCGGAAGGGGCAGCGTCTCGTACGGTAACTCTTCCGACGGTGACTGCAGCAACTCAACCCCACTTTTTTCAATTTCAAAATCATCATCTATTATACTTTTGCTACTACTTTTACTATTGGACTTCTTTTTCTTCCGCGTGGCTGGCGGCGACCCACCACCACCGCCACGGCTTTGCTTGGATGCAGAAGAGCAACACAAGAATCCAAATTCAATTTTTCTGTTTTTATTGATTGATATATAATTGTTGTTACAATTGGGGAATGCAAAAGAGCAATTGAATTGAGGGATAGGTGGGATTGTATTTGGGGCATTTTTGTACAAATTTGAAGGAATTGTTGAAAATATGGGCACAGAGAAGGCCATTTTGCCGGGGGTGTGTGCACTGTACTAAAGACAAATACTCCAAGTCCATACAGTGAATCAGATATTTTTATGAGCCTGGAAATACACTATTGTCCTCAAAATCAATTCACTTGTCACATCTAAAGAATACAAAGTTGGACCGAAGTCGCGGAACTAGTATTGGACTTCCAGTTCAATCCAGTTCTCCAAATATTTAAAAATTATGTTTCTTGTACACTCGTAGTTTACACCATTTTTGACATCTCGTTTATATGTCAAAAATCTAATAATTGATTGGGGAAAATATTGTTAAAATTAATGTACAAAAACTTGCCAACTCATATGATGTCAAACATGTTGTAAAACATGATGTACATGTAGCATGATTGTAATTAGATGAGGTGAATTTTATGTCAAAAATCAGGTGCCACCCCTCATTCCACACCCACTACCATCCCCGTTTTCACCCCATGAACCATGCAATCACCGACCGCCAACCACCACTTCACAAGTCGTTTGGTGGCGACGACATGATAGAGAAGAAATAGAAGCGGCGACGCGTGAAGCAGCGATGTTTGGGCAAGCGAGAGTGAGCGATTATCAGCAATGTTCCATGTGTCTGTGGTAATGGTTTGTGCGATTTGTGAGAACAAGAGGTGGAGGTGGAGGTGGAGGGGATTTTATGAGATAGTGGTGGTGATGTAGGTGTGGTTGGTTGGAGGTGGAGCCAAAGGTGGTGGTATGGCGGAGGTGGTGGTGGATTTGAAGAGGATGTGGTGGTGATTGGCGATAGAGGAGGTGGCATTGGTAGTGAGGTGATAGGCGTTTGGGTAGTGTTGGTGGTGGTAGAGTAAAGTGATGTTGGATGAAGATCGTTTGTGATCAATTATTTGGATAATTACGATCAATAAAATAGATAGTTTGTAATTGATAAATAAGTTGTGACCTATTAAAAGTATGGTTTGTGACTAATTTTGTAATGTGACTCATATTTATGTGATTATGTCTTTGTGACTATAACATTACGTGATTTGTGACTAGTACTTAATTGTAACCATAAATTATATATTGTTGTAATCGATAAATAAATTGGGACATATAAAAATTTGTGATTTGTGACTAAATTTATAATTGTGATTCATAATTTGTATTTATGACTATGACGTGTGATTTGTGGATTAATACGTAATTGTCACCATAAATGATGTGACACTGCTCTGAACAACCCTCGTTGCTTCATTCACCCGCAAGTTGCGAAAACTTCCTTCCGAATTGTATGTTATTGTGACCTTAACCTATTTAATTAATAAATGAGTCACATAAAATTTATCAAGTGGTCACACTGATTTTTGAAAGAATTCTACGAGTTCTTTAAATGGTGGCTAGAGCAATGCACCCACCATTTAACAACATTTCATCTTCAATTCATTATAGTGTTTTTTATAAACTCAGACAAATTTATTATTTAAATTTTATAAATGTTGTTACGGGCCTACGCAGACTCGCCATCTCATTTGCCACGTGTCAGGGGAAGTGATCTCCATTATGCCACGTAGCAGACGAGATGATTATGCATATGACGAACTAATTACGTATAGGACGAACTGGAACACCTCTCCGACGCAGAATCGGGCTCATCCGCGAGTCACAGCGGATGCAAAGGCCCTCACTCCTCTTCCACAAAACTGCACAGACCTGCCACACCTCGCCTCTGCAAAGATCTTTTGTACAAAGATCTTTCCAAAGTCAAACCCTTGACTGATTGATGGGACGTATGGCAGGACTCAAACGGTCAACTCTTGTCAGAGCCTTCAATGCACGCCAACCTATGGATTGATAGATTGATACCTAGGATGGGACGACCCATGAGGATCTAATGCCACGTGTCCTCTTATCTAACGGCTCTCCTCTTCCCATCTTTAGTATAAATACCTCCACTTTGTGCTTGAAAAAAGGAGATTGGATTCCCACTCCACAATAGTATTGTAAACTTCCCCTTTCCTTAGAAATTGGCACTTATAACTTACACCTACACCAACCACAGTCCGACGATTATTCTATCGTCGCTGACCACTTTCCGATTGATCGATAAACTGACTTGAATGTCGCAGTGCTCGCGGCCGTTTCCAACCCCATCGGAAAAGGCCATGAGTGACTAACGACGTGTTACCACGTGCATGGAAGAGTTGACGTGAAGACTTATATTGTTGACCATGTATCCGGACCAGTTTTCGGGGTCAACAAATGTAATTTTGAATCAATAAGAGACTTATTTTTATTCCTTTCACGTTAACATTTTCAGCCCTCAAAGTATAAAGGAAATGAAAGTGAGATTGAGATTGTTGATGTAAATGGTTGTGTTTCATCAACTTGAGGAGCCCGTGTAAAGGGCCATTTATACCTAAATTCTACGTTAATTTTTTCAGCTCTCAAAGTATAAAGAAAATGAAAGTGAGATTGAGATGGAGATTGTTGATGTAAATGATCATGTTTCATTAACTTGAGGAACCCTTTTAATGGGCCATTTATACCTAAATTCATATATGTAATTAATATTTTGAATAGTTGTCACTCAAAATCGTTCTATGCATTAAAAGTCATTCTAATTTAATGTTTTGATTAAATAATATGATTTTTAAAATGATATTTGAACTTGAAATCTTGAAGTTAGTTAAAAATAATTTCTAAAAGTTAATGCCCTTCAAAACCTTCGAATCAGATCAAATTGGGTCAAAATGTAAAAAAATTAAAAATGTCGGGCAGTCGACCGGCTAAAAGGCGATCGACCAGAAGTTTTCAACGGTCCAAAATTTGACAGTTCTGAGCTTTGATTTTTACTGTACAAATGGTTGTATTGGTTATTCGGACAAGAAGAGGTAGATCGGACGAATCATCCGAACTCCCAAATTTTTTTGACGTTTTGAACTCTATAAATACCTCTATAAGAACGTAAGTTATGTTGTAAAAAGTTCTCAAAGTTTCACTCTATATAAAAATTTTCTAAGTAAATTCGAATGTAAACGTAAGTAAATTAAAATTTTTTCATATAAAAATTTTGATTGATTCAAACTATTTAATCATCATCTTCTTCAAAGTTTTCATCTCTCTTTTTTTACTTAACTTATTTTTATTACTCATAAAAAAGAGACATTTTTTGAAAAAGATTTTTGAACTTACATTGCATATATTTCTTCTACTACTTCATATTGAAAACTTTGATTGATTGAATCAAACTTTTAAAATTATCATATTCATCAAAGTTTCTCATCTCTTTCTTGGTATTTACTTTATTGCAATTATTCATTAAAAGATATATATATACTTTTTTTTGAGAAGATTTTTGAATTTATATTGCATTTATTTCTATTTCATATGCTCATTGAAAAAATTTGATTGATTGAATCAAATTTCTTATTATTATATATACAAAGTTTTTTATCTAACACTTGAACTACATTTAATGTTATTCATTGAAGTGTTAGCCTCTTTAAGTACTTAACTTGTTTGTATTATTTATCAAGAGATGAACTCCATTGTAAAATTACTTTGATAAAATTACTTCTTATTATTATATATACAAAGTTTTTTTATCTAACACTTGAACTTCATTTATTGTTATTCATTGAAGTGTTAGCCTTTTTAAGTACTTAACTTGTTTGTATTATTTATCAAGAGATGAACTCCATTGTAAAATTACTTTGATAAAGTGTTGGTTGTGTTGAAGTCCCGTAAAGATCAGCATTGTATAAAGATCGATGCTCTTTGAAATAAGTCAACGTGTGGGTTATTTGAGGTCTCGTAAAGCTCAACGTTATATAAGGATTGATATTCTTTCTTTGTAAATCACCAGAAGCGTTGCAAATGGTTGGATTGCACTATAAGTAATCAATATAGTGGAAATGATTTGCTCGTATTAGAGAGCTTGATAATGGAGGACGTAGATCATTGCTTTGGATCGAACCAACATCGTTTGCATCATCCCTTCTTTTTACTTATCGCTTTCACATTTGCGCTTATTATTTGAATTGATTTATTTAGTTTTTACTTCCTTGAATTTACATTAATTCTTCGAAAATGTTTTTAAAAACCAATTCACCCCCTTTTTTGTTTGTTATTTTTGGGCTATCAACATCATGTTTGGTTTCAATTTTGCCCCTATTTGTCATCTATTTTCTCAAACATTGTTTGCAACAGTAAACAATTTTCACCATGTATTCACTCAATAAAATATTCTACACACAAACCAATAAAATTACTTTACTTTTCAACCACACATTCTCCGAAAAATACTATTTAAAACTCTATTTCTTCTCCCAAAATGGGAGACAAATCTGTCCTATATCTTGAAGGCGTTTTGATATCTTGTCTGCATCATCAAAGTAGGGGTAAATATCATCTTAAGAAAAGTGCAAACAAATGTATTAGAGTCAAGTTTCTTTATCTCAGAATTCATCATAATTTTTTCCAACTTCATCTACTATTTGTTTGCCCCAATCATTATAAAGATAGCCCAACAAGGAGAATCTGGGTTATGCTAGCCAAAGTTCTTAGTCCTGCAATGGAGATAGTCATTGAATGTGGAATTTTCTTTTACTTCCAAGAACGAGATACAATTAGTTGTTTTACTATATTAACGGCCAAACACTATTTATTTTCTAATAACCGATTACATCGTTGTTGAATTTCAGTACATATTTTATGGAGATTTTTTGATTTGTCGCCCATTCACAATTATCAATATTAATTTGGTTATAGAAAATATAGGATTAACAATTAATTTTCTGATCGTTATGACATATTTTCAACAAATTTAAAATTTGATTGTTTACCATTTATTTTCTATGACGACACATATCCTTTTTTGTTGAAAATAGTTTCTAACGATTAGATTGATTTTGTCATTAATGAAAGCCCAAAACTGGCTAACCAAGAGGGGGGTGAATTGACTTTTAAAACTTTTTCGTTAGCTACTCAAGATTTTAATCTAATGATTACAAGAATAATAAATAAATCAATTAAACACGAATAAGCACGCAAATGAAATGATATAAACTTGCACAGAGTAAAATGTTAAATAAAAGGGTTAGAGAATGCAAACGATATAGTATGAAGGTTCGATCCAACACAATGATCTACGTCCCCCGATACCAAACTCTTCGTCATGAGTAAGGCTTTTTTCACTATGTTGGTTGACTTGTGGTGAAATTCAACCATTTACAACGCTTCCGGTGACTTACAACCAAGGAGCATCGATCTTTTTACAATGTTGAGCTTTTCGGGATATCAACACGACCCATAATTCAAAATAAATTTACAAGTGGAATTTTCTCTTCTTATCGAATAATAGATTCAAGGTTAATAACAAGAAGAGAAGAGGCAAACACTTCAATAGATGACAATGAATTTAGCTCAAAGTATTTAAATGAAAAACTTCTTGAAGAATCAAGGCTTTTCTCAAAATTAATTGCACAAATGTTCTTCAAGAATTTTCTAACAATTGATATTTTTAATGATAGACAAATAACTGAAATAAGGTGGTTGTGATCAATAAAAGATAATGCTCAAGAAAAGTTTTTGCAAGTTGGGATAAAATGAGGTATTTATAGCACTCAAACGGTCAAAAATTCTACTTACTGGACGCACCTTACCGGACGTCCGGTAAATACCGGACGGTCAAATATCCGTTAATTTTGTCGGAAAATTAAAACGTTAGAAAAATGACCGTTAGAGCCAAAATTAGGGATACTGGACGTCTGGTACGCCACTTTTGGCTCAGAACGTCCTCATTTCTTATTTTCATCAAATGTAGGCACTCGAGGAACATTTTAAAATGTTTTTCAAAGAGTTTGTCATATTTAAATATGTGTTACGAGTTTTTACTTTTGAAAAACATGATTTTCAAGTAAAACATTTTTTTCGTGCGCTGTAAAAATAAAAACTTTGAAACGTGGAAATAATGGTGAAAATGGATAAAAATGGAAACTTTTTTCTGTTTTATTTAAATAAGAGTGTAAATTTGTCATTTCACAGGTTTTTATAGAGAAAATGGATGAAAATTGAGGAAAAATGATATTTTCCGCAATAAAACGTGGAAATAGTGGTGAAAATGCAAAAAAATGAAACGTATGGACGTTTTGCACACTAAAGGTCAAACGTATGAACGTTTTGTGCTAATAAGCCTGCTTTCAATCACAAAATGTTTACAGAATTTTAAAAAATGATGATGGGCCAAAGGAAAAAAGGCACGACACACGTAATTTTAAAAAATGGAGGAAATAAAAACTCTTTTTAATATGTCAATGTTTGAGATAATTACGAGATGTCAAACGAGTGCGAAATGTTACATTTTTTAATATCATTTAGAAATGCTCATGATCTAGCTTTTCATGTCATTAACAATGTGCGAAACATCCAATCGCGGCAAATATTACCACGCATCAAAGTACACTGTTCCAAACTAGTATTTCGAGTATTTTGATAACACGTTAACTTTAAAAACTCTTCAACGATCATACGCTAATCAAATTCTTAAATCGCATACGTTATCTCGAAATTCGTGTCGAGAACTACAACATGAACAAATCAAATTATCTAAACGAATATCGAAAATAGTTAAACATGAATCAAACGTGCATGCTAAAAAGACACGTATAACTTGTCTTTTTCTTCACCTTTTTTTCAATTATTTTATTAACATTTATTATTTTTACGCAACAAATTTTTAAATATAATTTACATAATCTTATTATAAATTTTACATGAAATACGACGTTAAGATTTTTTGAATGTATATTTTGAATTTTTAGGAAAAATAATTTATACCTCGTGTAAAATTTTCTCCTAATTTACATCCAAAAAATTTTAACATAGTATTTCATTTAAGATTTCTAGTGAAATTATGTAAATTATATTGAGAAATTTGTCCTGCAAAAATAATAAACGTTAATGAAATAATTTTAAAAAATTTAAAGAAAAGACAAATTATATGTTTCATTTTAATACGCACATTTGATGCACATTTAACTATTTTTAATATTCGTTTAGGCAATTCGATTTGTTTAGGATGTAGTCCTCGAAATGAACTTTTTAGATAATGTATGTGATTTAAGAATTCGATTAGCATATGATTATCAGAGAATTTATAAAATTAACTTATTATCAAAATTCTCGAAATATTAGTTTGAAACTGTGTATTTTGATGTGTGATAACATTTGCTAGGATTGACCATTTCGCATGCTAATCACGAATTGAAAAATTAAGTCATGAACACTTCGAAATGATATTAAAAATGTAATATTTTGATTTCGTTTCACATCCAGTAATTATCTAAAAAATTGATATGTTAAAGAGAGGTTGTATTTTTTCCTTTTTATTTTAAATGACGTGTAACCTACCTTTTTCCTTTGCCACGTCATATTTTTTAAAATTATGTAAAAGTTATGTGATTGAAAGCTTGTACATATAACATTAGGGTGGTGCTTCATGTACATTGGGGTGTACATTCGGGTGTCCATAATGGACACTCTTATGTACACCCCAATGTACATCTAGTATTTTCCATAACGTTAATATATATTAATAGGGAGGATTGGAGAGAAATTTGTAAATACCCAATTTACCCTTATCTAATATACTCTTATTTAATTTTAATTTTATTAATAATTAATTAATAACATTAATTCCTTAAATATTTATCGATATACCCAATATATCCTTATTTATTTTTAGTTTTGTTAATAATTAATTAATAATATTAATTCATTTTATTCGACGTGAAATTAAAAAAAAATCATTTTTCTTTTCCTTTTGTCAATAATTCCCTAAATTAATCTTTTTAATATTCTATTACTTTTTATTAACAACTTTAATTATAAAAATATTACTTAAATTTCTTCCCTCTACTAAATTATTCAGTTTAAAAAATAACATCCATATTCCATTATTTAAACGGTTGTTTTATTTGGTTGTTCCACACATATCCTAACAATTAAGTAATATATTTCATGTAATAAAATTAATGCATTATATAATTTGATTAATTTTTATTTTACCCTTATTTAAAAGTTTTTTAATTGGTAGTTACATATCATGAATCTCCATAATACCTAAATATAGATTAAAACAGATTACCAAATAATATGGTAATTATATTCCCACTAAATTTTGTATTAAAAACACAACATTATAACTGCAATAAACATTTATAATATTTGCTCATTTTCACACTTAAGCCCTCAATTATTTTCCTCTTTAATCTTATTATTAACAGATAAAAATTCCAATATACAGGGAGAACGTTCAATGAAAAAAGATGGAGAGAATCTGTCGAGGCTACGTTTTTTAATTTCCTGTCAATGGAGAGCATGTAAAGGGGATTTAGCGATGGATATTTTTATAATTAATAATTAATGTAAATAAATGAGAGTGGAGTTGCATGGCTGCTTTGAGTTAGTACATATGCTATGCAATAAACATATTTAAAATCATTATAGCTATAAAAACCTATATTTCTCATTTTAGAACTGTTGTCAATTAACGTAATTTGTTGTGAGCTAAATGTAAGAATTGTTGTTAATGAAAACAATTTGTTGTGGCCTAGAGATTATCAAAATTCCAAAATAGCTTAAATGATGCTTATGTATGTAAATCTATTCAGGTTGGGAATTAAAGTTTTTGAGGAGCCGATTTGCGTTAGACAAATTCTACAGAAATAAATAAATAAAAATTGGTATTTTTGGTATTTGACAACATTTTTGATTATGATGAAAAGATGATATAGTTCTTTTTTCTCTCTATTTTATTTTAAAACTATTTTACTAAAATCCAGTGTTTGAGCCACATTATTTTGGAAGAGTGTATTTTGGAATAGTAGATTGATGGAGAATTTGTGGTTGAAAAAGAAAGAACAGTTATTGATGTGACGAAAAATATTATTTTATTGAAGTATGTGTGGTTGAAAATGAGTAGAAAAATGAGAATAAAAATGTTAATGTGTACCAAACAGAGGAAAGTTCTATTTTAAATTTATTTATTATCACGAATCATTTTAATTGTGTATATATATCCGTTTGGAACGTCATAAACACGTGGCAGCCCGACAGTATTATTGTCTCGTCATATTCATGCAAAGATGCATTATTATGTTTCATATTTATGAATTCATGTAGACATCTTTGGCTAAACATCAATAGACGATCTCTTTCCACCACTATGACTCATCTTTGGCTTGACGATTTATATTTTAATATTTCTAATTTTATGGTTTTTATTTAGTTGTTTTATTATTTATTAAAATATGATTTATTAATTATTTTAGGAAAGATGGAGGATATTAGCACAAGTACAATTATATTGAACTTTGACAATTATAATTTTATTGAAATGTAAAAGCAGTCACTTTGTATTGGTATTTGACTGATTTTTACATTAAATAAAATCATTTGAGATTTTTTTGTTCATATTTACCCAATTTTCGATATTAAACAAATTTTAAGGTGTTAATTATAATTAGCACATGTCGCTACATCATATTGGTATCCGACAAAATCACATTCTTCATAAACACGCGTTGTGTGATATATTTGCTATATGATTTTTTTCAACATTAATAAATAAATTACTAAACTGACATACCGATGACTATCTTATTTTGTATGCTAGAAACATCACATATGAATACATCGTCGTCGAAAATACTAACAAAAACGAGGTTTGATTCATCTGATCAGCAAAATGAGCCAGATCATCTGTTTAATTTGAGAAATATTAATGTTTACAACTTCTTGATGTAGATTTTTGTTGTCATATCTTAAATATGTTTTCATATTTGTAGNTGTTGTCATATCTTAAATATGTTTTCATATTCGCATTATTGATATCATTAAACAAAGATTACAATTTTATCTTTACAAGGCAACTGAATGCATTTGAAGAATAGACATTGTTGAGAGAAAGATGACTTTTCTCGGATGAAATGAAAATTGGATTCATGTATTAGGAGAAAGATTTCGCATTCCTTAACCGGAAAGATAAGTGAATTATAAAAGTATACATACTTCGAAAATGTTCCACTGAGATCTCTACATTAATAAAATGACCCTATAGAAGCATTAAAACTAAATGTGTGATGGAAAAGTATTATACAATGTCACAATTAGTCAATACTTTTCTTATAGAAATTTCACTATTAGATTAATTACTTATTTTTTTATAATGTTTTAAATGAAGTAATTTCCAAACTACATTGTTTGAGGACGTAATTGAAAAGTTCTTTTCCATGCTTGAGAAAGGACCGACTTCGAAATGGAAAAGTAAAAGCAATTAACCATTATTCAATAATTTCATATTACATACAAAATTTTATAAAAACTTTTATTCGTATACATATATTACAATTTCATTTTTCTTTAACAATATCAATCACCTCAACTACTTAAAAAAACAGTATAAGTATTTCATAAATTTTACTCATATCATTCATTAAATATTTAATACCCACATGCTTACTACTAGGTATATTAAATACATCACGATAAAATACAAATAGAGAGTTAATTTGACATTTTAAATGTAGAGTAAAACCTATTTCTTTATTTTCAACCGTTTGAAAAAAAAAAAAATTCAAGGTTTGACTCTTGAAAATTTTAAAAAATAAAAAATATATCACTTTTCAAAAGTCTTAAAAATATTCTAATCCTTCCATTTACTTCTTTTCTTGGTCTCGTACAATTCTGATTGCATTAGATGTATGTTTGACACTCTTTAATTAGTTTATTTTATGATTTGTTATATGACTATTTTCAATTACATATTCACACAATAAAATATTCTACATGTATACTAAATTTTTTTCCTATTTTTTAACCACACATTCTCTTAAAAATTATTATTCAAAACTTTGTTTTCTATCAAAATGGTCGTCAAAATAGGTTCTAAATTAGAATTGCTAGAATCCATTGAAGTTTTAATTCCAAGGTTTGACTCTTGAAAATAAAAAAATAAATAAAAAATATATCACTTTTCAAAAGTCATAAAAATATTCCAATCCTTCCATTTACGTCTTTTCTTGTTCTTGTACAATTCTGATTGTATTAGGTGTCTCTTTGACTCTTTTTATTTTATTTTATGATTTCTTATAAGATTATTTTTAACCACAAATTCTCATAACAAAATATGTTACACGTATATTAGAAGTTTTCTTACTTTGTAACCACATATTCTTCAAAAAATTATTATTTAAAATTCTTTTTTTTTTTCCTACCAAAATGGTTTTCAAACAGGTTCTAAATTAGAATTGTTATAGCTTATTTTATACAATTATGATTGGATTAATAGACTAGGCCCATGTTTGGTACCGATTAAAAGTTAGATGAGTCTCACAACTTTTCAATAATACATTTAATCAATTTTTATCAAAATCTATTAAAAATTTAATTTTAATCTCCACTAAACAGGGGCTAGAATTATTATAACTTATTTGTATTGGACTAAGGTATATTACTTTTTCATGATATGCATCTTGTATTAGTGCAACTATAAATATTCATTGAGTGAACAATAAAGTAAAGGGGTCACAAAAATTCCGTTAAAAAGATTTGTCCATCATAGAAGTGAGTACAGTTCCTTTCAATCTGTTTCTAAAGAAAATTGAATCGAACTGAATACCAATGAGTTCTTTAAAATGGAACCATTAGTTTCATCTCTAAGTATGAAATCAAACCGCTCGGTTTCTAGTCCGACTTGATCTCTTGTGTTAAGTTCTCAAATTTACTTACACATACAAATAAAGTGTCTAACTATACAAATTCTTAAACTATAATTATTTAATATCTAAATTCTCCATAATCTATTCATTAAAACGATTTATATGGATGCTAGTGATTTAATGGATCCTTTTGTCTGGTTAATCTGATTAATTAGACAAAACACGTGATTAATCTAAAGTATGAAACTTAATGGACCTATTTATTTGAGTTCATAAATAAATCATATTAAACTGAATAATAGTTTGATGTACTATGATGAAATTCATATGGATGACAACATGGTGAATATGGAGCGGGTTGGCTATTATAGTCCCCTATTCCGTTGGATATTTTCGTCATCTTACCTCACCCCATACCAGATTAAAATAGAGGGCACGACTTATATCCCATTTATTTTTTATGTCTTTAGTTAATTAATATTATACCTTTTTCTTTTAATTTATTAAGAACAATTCATGTTCTCTTTAAAAATAATAATAAATCTTAAAAAAAACTAAATTTGAAATTAACTTTAAAATCGGTTGGATATTGGGGTGAAGATTATGTTTTTCATATCCGCTTAGAAACAACGACACCTTCCCGTTTATCCAGTTAGGCGGGTAATCTCAATCCCATTCGAGGTGGGACCCACGTATCGAGTTGAATGAGTTTTTTTTTTTCGACCATCCATAGAAATTAAGAAAAAAATTGACAAATGTTGGTTTCATTGCACCATCTATCTTTAAAAATAAAAAGTTTGAGTTAATTTAAGTTTTTAAGGTTTTTGTATTAGNAAATATTTAATACCCACATGCTTACTACTAGGTATAGTAAATACAATCACGATAAAATACAAATAGAGAGTTAATTTGACATTTTAAATGTAGAGTAAAACCTATTTCTTTATTTTCAACCGTTTGAAAAAAAAAAAAATTCAAGGTTTGACTCTTGAAAATTTTAAAAAATAAAAAATATATCACTTTTCAAAAGTCTTAAAAATATTCTAATCCTTCCATTTACTTCTTTTCTTGGTCTCGTACAATTCTGATTGCATTAGATGTATGTTTGACACTCTTTAATTAGTTTATTTTATGATTTGTTATATGACTATTTTCAATTACACATTCACACAATAAAATATTTTACATGTATACTAAAAAAAAATTCCTATTTTTTAACCACACATTCTCTTAAAAATTATTATTCAAAACTCTTTTTTCTATCAAAATGATCATCAAACAAGTTCTAAATTAGAATTGCTAGAATCCATTGAAATTTTAATTCCGAGGTTTGACTCTTGAAAATAAAAAATAAAATAAAAAATATATCACTTTTCAAAAGTCATAAAAATATTCCAATCCTTCCATTTACGTCTTTTCTTGTTCTTGTACAATTCTGATTGTATTAGGTGTCTCTTTGACTCTTTTTATTTTATTTTATGATTTCTTATAAGATTATTTTTAACCACAAATTCTCATAACAAAATATGTTACACGTATATTAGAAGTTTTCTTACTTTGTAACCACATATTCTTCAAAAAATTATTATTTAAAATTCTTTTTTTTTTTTCTACCAAAATGGTTTTCAAACAGGTTCTAAATTAGAATTGTTATAGCTTATTTTATACAATTATGATTGGATTAATAGACTAGGCCCATGTTTGGTACCGATTAAAAGTTAGATGAGTCTCACAACTTTTCAATAATACATTTAATCAATTTTTATCAAAATCTATTAAAAATTTAATTTTAATCTCCACTAAACAGGGGCTAGAATTATTATAACTTATTTGTATTGGACTAAGGTATATTACTTTTTCATGATATGCATCTTGTATTAGTGCAACTATAAATATTCATTGAGTGAACAATAAAGTAAAGGGGTCACAAAAATTCCGTTAAAAAGATTTGTCCATCATAGAAGTGAGTACAGTTCCTTTCAATCTGTTTCTAAAGAGAATTGAATCGAACTGAATACCAATGAGTACTTTAAAATGGAACCATTAGTTTCATCTCTAAGTATGAAATCAAACCGCTCGGTTTCTAGTCCGACTTGATCTCTTGTGTTAAGTTCTCAAATTTACTTACACATACAAATAAAGTGTCTAACTATACAAATTCTTAAACTATAATTATTTAATATCTAAATTCTCCATAATCTATTCATTAAAACGATTTATATGGATGCTAGTGATTTAATGGATCCTTTTGTCTGGTTAATCTGATTAATTAGACAAAACACGTGATTAATCTAAAGTATGAAACTTAATGGACCTATTTATTTGAGTTCATAAATAAATCATATTAAACTGAATAATAGTTTGATGTACTATGATGAAATTCATATGGATGACAACATGGTGAATATGGAGCGGGTTGGCTATTATAGTCCCCTATTCCGTTGGATATTTTCGTCATCTTACCTCACCCCATACCAGATTAAAATAGAGGGCACGACTTATATCCCATTTATTTTTTATGTCTTTAGTTAATTAATATTATACCTTTTTCTTTTAATTTATTAAGAACAATTCATGTTCTCTTTAAAAATAATAATAAATCTTAAAAAAAACTAAATTTGAAATTAACTTTAAAATCGGTTGGATATTGGGGTGAAGATTATGTTTTTCATATCCGCTTAGAAACAACGACACCTTCCCGTTTATCCAGTTAGGCGGGTAATCTCAATCCCATTCGAGGTGGGACCCACGTATCGAGTTGAATGAGTTTTTTTTTTTCGACCATCCATAGAAATTAAGAAAAAAATTGACAAATGTTGGTTTCATTGCACCATCTATCTTTAAAAATAAAAAGTTTGAGTTAATTTAAGTTTTTAAGGTTTTTGTATTAGGGTTTAGAATTGGATTGAAATCAACCAACTATTGATTTTAATACTCGTAATCAATTAAAAATATCGATATCATTCTGATAACTTTTATCCATCCTTATTATTTTTATTAAATAAGCAGAAAAAGTATAAAATTATATTAATTGCTCTCTTTAAAATATGTTAATAGAATATTTGGATATAAATCATCATTACTATTTAATAGACAACTGATGACAAAATAAGTTAATACAATCACAACAATGATCAAAGGTAGAAACATTTATTACAAATTAAAAGTAATATAATAAAAGAAAAGTATGATGTAAATATAACTGTTTTAAAGAATTTAATTCTCTTAAATACCATAAACACAATTTATCGAGTAATGCTATGAGCACATATCATTGACATAAATGTTCACATAATTGTCAAATGGCAGCCCCCTATTGGGGGTGTCTGGGCCCCAAACACCCCCCCAATATGTGGCTGTCATTTGACAATTATTTCAAATGCTTTGTTTATGTATACATAGTATATTCCTTATCAACAAGTGGGTCATTTTAGACCAGACGATTGACAATATTTAGCTAAGGAAAACTCAATATAGACCATTGAATAATCTATTAATCATTCCACAAGACATTAATTTCAAAGGGTGAAATATGAATCAAAATTTCCTTCAGACCAATACAGCAGCCGCCAGAACAATATGAACGATCGAGGAAAGTGTTATTTCAAATGCTTTGTTTATGTATACATAGTATATTCCTTATCAACAAGTGGGTCATTTTAGACCAGACGATTGACAATATTTAGCTAAGGAAAACTCAATATAGACCTTTGAATAATCTATTAATCATTCCACAAGACATTAATTTCAAATGGTGAAATATGAATCAAAATTTCTTTCAGACCAATACAGCAGCCGCCAGAACAATATGAACGATCGAGGAAAGTGTTCTTACAAAAAATTAGCTTAATATTCAAACATAAGACGGCGGTATCATTTCTATCCGCTAAATAAAAATAAAAATAATAATAAAGAAATCCAAAAAGTGGATAATCAAATTCATCTCACTTAGACCCATTTGAAATATACAAATTAAAGATAGGGATTTTGTCTAAGATCTAAATCCAATGACAAAGACAGACGCGTAATTTGCAGTGAACAAAGCACCTTCCGAGGTTGTGGTATTCTTATCCAGATGTTAACCAGCATGTCGGCTCACCTATTTAAATATTGAATAATTCAATCTGTATATAAGCCGTTTTATAATAATTTACACACGAATGTTGTGTAAAAAAGAAAGTGGATATTTTTTTTTTTTATTGAAGAATTCCGACTCAATCATATTTCAACACATCATGTATATATAAATATATTATTTACATGTAGCGCAACGGTTGAATATTTATCAATAGTCTAATTACGTAATAATTTTTATAAGAATAATGTTACTTGTACATAATAGTTTACATACAGATAAAATGTCAAAGAAAGATTTTTGAATTTTTTTTCTTTTCATTTGATTGACGAAATTTGACCGAATCATAATTGATTCCTGTGGAGTAGGATGAACTTTCAAGATTAATTGGGACCAAGTGAAGTTTTCTGTGGTCTATGGCTGCTTTGTTTGACTGTTTTTATCTTTTGATATATTATTTGGGTATGTGTGTATCTGGTGAGTGGTGTCATCTGCACTACTCCCTCCTCTCCACCCAAGCGTAGCCACTATCGATAAATTATAAATTGAACGAGAAGTTTGTATTATTCATTTGAACCAGTTCGAACTTTTATGATGAAACCTCGAGTTTTAATAAAATCAACATTTCTCGTAACTCCGTGCTAGAAACATGTGAAGAGCCTTTCGAACGTGATTGAAAATCATAAGTGAAACAAATTTGCACACACGCCTAAAGGTCGACAAACATGACTAACTCAATTGGATCAATTGAGGTGATTTAGACTACTTGGAAATCTCGTTCCTCCCAAGAAATAATTGAACATGAAGGTCGAAATGCAGTCATATCTTGCTAGTCCCTTAAGAGGCCATTTTGAATTATGAGACATTCATGCACTTCTTGTCTTTTTAGTCGTTTATACTAATTCTTAACACTTGTTTTTCATGTGTGTACAATTCAGTATGACACAGGGACGGATCCAGGATTGGATCCAAGACCGGGCTACAAAATTTCAAATCGGGCTAATACGTGATAAAAAAAAATTTACACTTGAAAATTGTTGTAAAAAAAAAAAAGAAAAAAAGAAAAAAGGCAAGTCCTTCGCCCCATTTATTTTTTTCTTTTTTCTTTTTATTTATTTTAAATTTTGCTATTATTTTTTTACGCTTTTAGTTAGTAAATATTAATATATCATTACTTTTTTACTCATTTGTTAAAAGCAACTTATGTTCTCTTTAAAAATGATGATAAATTTATTATTTTTGTTCGATAAAAAACTTAAATTTGAAATCAATTTTAAACGGGACAGGGACTATATTTCCCGTACCCGCTTCGGGGTAATGATTTTCGCCCCATCCCCGTCCCGAGTACCTGGTTAGGCGGGTAATCCCCGCCCCATTTGGGGCGGGACCCCACGGGTATCGGGTTGAGCGAGTTTTATTGCCATCCCTAATAAAAAAGAAAGTTGATATTTTTTTTTATTGAAGAATTCCGACTCAATCATATTTCAACACTTCATGTGTATGTAAATTATTATGTAAACATATTATTTACATGTAGCGCAAATGTTGAATATTTATCAATAGTCTAATTACGTAATAATTTTTATAAGAATAATGTTACTTGTACATAATAGTTTACATACAGATAAAATGTCAAAGAAAGATTTTTGAATTTTTTTTCTTTTGATTTGATTGACGAAATTTGACCGAATCATAATTGATTCCTGTGGAGTAGGATGAACTTTCAAGATTAATTGGGACCAAGTGAAGTTTTCTGTGGTCTATGGCTGCTTTGGTTTGACTGTTTTTTTCTTTTGATGTATTATTTGGTTATGTGTGTATCTGGTGAGTGGTGTCATCTGCCCCATTCCCTCCTCTCCACCCAACTGTCACCACTATCGAGTATCGATAGATTATAAATTGAACTAGAAATTTGTATTATTCACTTAAACCCGTTTGAACTTTTATGATGGAACCTCGATTTTTAATAAAATCAACATATCTCGTAACTTGTGCTAAAACGTGTGAAGAGTCTTTCGAACGTGATTGAAAATCATAAGTGAATCAAATTTGCACACACGCCTAAAGGTCGACAAACATGACTAACTCAATTGGATCAATTGAGGTGATTTAGACTACTTGGAGATCTCGTTCCTCCCAAGAAATAATTGAACATGAAGGTCGAAATGCAGTCATATCTTGCTAGTCCCTTGAGGCCACTTGAATTATGAGACATTCATGCACTTCTTGTCTTTTTAGTCCTTTATACTAAGAATTATACTAGATGTACACAATCATTTACATAATGGATTACACCCCTCTCACATGGAGGGGGGGTCCACACACAATAAAATATTCGTGGGCCCCCCTCCATGTGAGGGGGGTGTAATCCATTGTGTAAACCATCAGATGTACATCTAGCATATCCCTTATACTAATTCTTACCACTTGTTTTTCATGTATACAATTCGATATGACCTGTAGAATTTATTATTTTCAATCACGTGGACAAGCATAATCTTTGCTACATCGACATTTGTAAATTTTTTTTTTTTTTTTTTTTGTGGTACATAAATGATTAGTATGTAAGAGCTCGAGTATTTTTATTGAATTCTTCGAGCTTCTTGGATATGAATGAAAATATAATCGAGTATATATTGATTCAATAGAAGATTAGAGGAGTAAACGAAGCAATAAAAAATATGATAGTAAAACTAGAGTTAAAAAGGATAAGAATCCCGTATTCGAAAATGACAGGACCATTTATTTCTTCTACGATCCCATATGGTCCAAAAGTCAAACCATATAAAAATTGGAGGAAATAGAAAAATACAGCCGCCAGAAGCCAACCACTAATTATAATTAGGGATAATTGCAATAAAAGTTCCAAACCTTTGAAATATTAGCAAATTTTTTTCAAACCTTGATTTATTGCAACCGTCACCCATAACAGTTTCAACCATTGCATATGAGACCCTTTTGGATGATTTCCATCCATTTGTCTATCAACTAACCCAAAAATTAAGTTTGACCATATTTTTAATCAATTTAAATGGGACAAAATGGTAAATATACCATTATCTATTAAAACAATTAAGATTGTTATCTGACAACTGAATGATAATTGTAACCAGAAGCTTGGAATTTAACAAATTTTATATGAAGCCCTCGTCCCCAAAATTGATTTAACTCAAATGTAGCAAAGTTTCATCCAATGGTATCCTGTCTTCTTGTTTTGCCTTTTGAAAACGAGGCTCGGTTTCGATGTTCTTTCTGCAGCTACTACGTGTAGGCTGTGATGATTATTGTTTTTGAGTTAGGTCGGGCATGGGGAAATCTGGCCCGTATCTTGACAGTGCGAACCGGATGACATCTGGAGAATAGTTGTCTCTTGTGTATGCAAATGGGTTTCTGCAGCCATGATAGTGTTTCACTTTCTTTGCCTGCTCTATTTGTGGATCTGAACCTATGCTCTCTCTTATGCATGCAACTGGATTTTGCCTCCTTTTAATTGATTAAAAATATGGTCAAACTTAATTTTTGGGTCAACTGACGGAAAAATAGATGAAAACCATCCAAAAGAACCTCACATGCAATGGTTGGAAATGTTAGGGGTGATGGCTGCAAAAAATCAAAAGTTTGGGGAAAGTCTGCTAATATTTCAAAGATTTGGAACTTTTGCTACAATTATCCCTTATAATTATAAGAAAAACCCCCTTTATATTAATTGATAAATGCCCACGTGAAATACGTAAGTAAGTGCGTGACACACATCATAACATAATGACGTGTCAATAAAATACTTGTCGGAAAATAGTCCAAGCGTTCCATGATTTTTTTATTTTTATTTTATTTTTCAAATTTCATTCTTGCCTTGTTGACTAACGTGATCTTTTTCCATAGAATAATGCTATGTAATCTCGTTGAGATTGTAATCTCAATTTACATAACTCTAAATGATAGATTAAATGAAATGTGAAATTAAATGAGTCATTTAATTTCACTTATTATCTAATGTCACATCAATGCCACATAAATTGAAGTAACAACTCCAGTGAGACTAAATAATATTACTCGTTTCCATTTGATGCAAGTTATCAAGCTTGAGTCCGTGATACAAATTGTGTCCAAGGCACAAAATATGCCGTCTCAATTTAGAAGTTTGGAAATTTATAAGCATATTTGGCCTATGTTTGTGCTTCATTTTTTTAATACTTATTTTCAACCACACATTTTTCTATAAAATAATTTTGCATGTAAATCGAAAACTTTTCTTTATTTTTAACCACACATTCTTTAATTTTTTGCTATTCAAAAATGCATTTTCTTGGAAAAATGGAGCCCAAGCAAGGGCTTAGTTAATGACGAAACTGCATTGTGGTTGTAGGTTCATTGCCCCCAAAATATTTTAATTTTTTTTTATTTTTTTCAAGATTTATTTTTTTATTCATCTCATTGTTTTAGCTCTGCGCATAGCTTTTTTCTTAAGGTCCAAATTTAAAATCATCAATTAATTTCTCATTCTTCATGTGTGAATTGTCAATTTAATCAAAATATAACTCTCTTATCAACTCGTCGACGACGTGACAATCACAAATGTTTAGCTCCACCTATTTTCTCACCTTTCAAGCCTCATCAAACTGTTACATTATTTTCAAAAATAAAAAGTTTTCTAGCTCTCAATGTTTTTGAGAGTCATCATTCGATGAGATTGAGCCCCTCTTTCATAAAAATTATAATAAATTTTTTTATTAAAGTAAAAGTTAATAATTAGCCCCTTGAGCCCCATTATTTTTAATCACACATTCTCCCATAAAATAATTTTACGCGTAAATTCGAAATTTTTCCATATTTTTCAATCACACATTCTCCAACTTTTTACTATTCCAAAATACATTTTCTTGGTAAAATGAAGCCCAAACAAGGCTAATTTAATTATATATTTCATGGAATTCATAAATTTTTAACCACATATCTATTAAAAATCTGATTTTAATTTACATCAAACATAGCTAAATAGTTCATTCTTATTGATCGGGACGAGGATAGTGAGATTATTGTCAATCATGTTACATGTACATCAAGTTTGACATTATCAGTTTACAGATTTTTGTACATTAATTTTAACAATAATTTTTCTAATCAATGATCAGATTTTCTATACATAGAGAATGTCAACAAGGAATGTATAAGTACTCAAGTAGGGTAAGATTTGCTTTACTAATATTCAACAATCAACCAAACAACCCATTAATTTTTGAATAATTCTATTGGTACATTGGGGCATACATCAAGGTGTCCATAATGGACACCTTGCGGCCCCCTATTGGAGGGAGTGTCGACATTATGGACACCTTGCAACCCCCTATGGAGGGAGTGCCGGCTGGTACTCCCTCCAATAGGGAGCCGCACCTTAATGTATGCCTCAATGTACAAGAAGCACAACCCTTCACGTAGTATTATATCATAGATTATGTCAATCTTTATGTTATTGTAGCATGATTATAATATTCAGCACCGCCGACGGACCACGTTGCGTCCCACGATTAGTTTGTCGACATCTACCAACCCACCCGCAAGTTAGATTTTGTGAATTTTCATATGGGACCAAATGCAGTGTCCCACGTGCTAAAAACTTAGTACATGCACCGCTTTATATAAAGGAAGATTGGGGTTCCACATTCATCGTTTCAGAACTCAGACAACCTTTGCACTTCGGGAACTTTGAGAAAATCAGAGAAAGTTTAAAGAGAGAGGTGAATGAACGGTGGTGGTCAACAGTTAAATTTACCGGCGGGGTTCCGGTTCCATCCGACGGATGAGGAGCTCGTGGTGCATTACCTCTGCCGTAAATGTGCAGGGCAGCCAATCGCCGTCCCAATTATAGCTGACCTCGATCTTTATAAATTTGACCCTTGGGATCTTCCTGGTAATTCTTTATTTCTAATTATTTTTCTCATCAATTTCAGGGTTTCCTTTCAATTTCTTTATGCTCATATGTATGATATTCAATTTACGTTAACCAGGAGTTTATGTGATTTCTGAATATTGTTTAAATGTGAAACAGCTATGGCTTTGTATGGTGAAAAAGAGTGGTACTTCTTTTCTCCAAGAGACAGGAAGTATCCCAATGGTTCACGTCCGAACCGGGCAGCTCGGACGGGGTACTGGAAGGCCACCGGTGCTGATAAGCCAGTGGGGAAGCCACAGCCACTGTGCATAAAGAAGGCTTTGGTGTTTTATGCTGGAAAAGCTCCCAGAGGGGTCAAAACCAACTGGATTATGCACGAATACCGCTTAGCCAATGTTGATAGATCTGCCGGGAAGAAAAACAATTCGAGGGTACTAACTCTTTTATTCATCGAGTTACTGGTTTATTAGAAGCAGAAATTGATATTGCACTTGATTGGCAATTTGGGATGATGGATTGTGTTTGTTTTATGGTTATTTGTACCGTTGGATTTTTATCCAATTATCCAGTACTGCATATCAAATATATAATGTATTGATCTTCTTATGTCTTGTGCTATGTCAGCTCGATGATTGGGTGTTGTGTCGACTATACAACAAGAGAGGTACTCTTGAAAAGCATTACAATGTTGATCAGAAGGCTCTGCAATTTTCAGATGGTAAAGAAGAGAAACCAAAATTGGATGGTTTCGTAAATAATGAGAAGGTAACAAAAGTGCAGCCGGCCATAGCACCGCGATTATTGAAGAATGACTACTTGCATTCTGAAGCGTCCGAGTCAGTCCCCAAGTTACATGCCAACTCGAGTAGCTCTGAGCATGCGTTATCTCCCAAGTTCATGGGTGATAAGGAGGTCCGAAGTGAACCGACGTGGAATGACTTCCAGAAACCCCTTGATTATCAGCTTAATCACAAGGATGGCTTGGAATACGATCATTTCGTGTCTCAAATGCACTACAACAATCAGTTTTCTTCGTTCGACAATGTGTTCATGTACTTGCAGAAGCCCTTTTGATCAGCGAACATTTCACTATATGTAGAATGTACATCCATCAGTTAGATGTCAAGCTTTTGCTCAAGTAGATTGAACAGTTCTGAACAATATTAAAAATTGTATTTCGTACCAAATATACTATATATTTTTGAAAAAAAGAAATTTATAAATTTATTTGTTAAGCAAAGGGTTAATTTTTTTGTTCATGTCATTTATTTGTGTGGACTTCTCATTTAATAATCTCTTATCTTCATAAACAAAAACATTACAAGACCATAAACATTCTTACTTTTTATTAGGATATAATAAATTTTGAAAACCAATTTGTGATGTGCTCTAATTCGTAGTGTAGTTTTGCTGTCGGTAAATTGAGGCTATTTTTCTCAATATTCATCTCTTTTTACACTTGTGTTGGCGTCGGGACTGTTGTGGGGCGACGGTGGGGGCTTGGGGTGGGGTTGAGGATGTGAAAGTGTCGAGAAATAAATATTGGAGAGAAGTGCAAAAGGAGGTAAAAGTTGGGACAGCCGCCGCAATTACACTCCGGTTCTCGCTCCTCTCATTTGTTCTCCGGTTCCCATTTTGTCGTCAATTAACTCGACTTCAAAAGTTGAAATTCTTTCTGAAATAAGAAGTTAGGAACATAAAAGAAACGTAAAAAACCTATGTAAAATTTGCATCTCTTTAGAGAGAGAGAGACAGAGAGAGAAGCATGCTGCCGTTAAAGCTGGTTCGCTCACTGATTTTTCCTGATACTGATACCAACCCTCTTCTACTTCTTCCCCAAAATCAGTTTTTCTCTAATCACAATAATCACCATGAAAATGTTGATGATACCATCCCCAAATCAAGAGCCAAAATCCCATTAATGCTTTTCAATCCCACCCAAGAATTGGTAAAAGACACGTACAGATTAGCCAAACTTGCCCGAGAAATTGGCATGGATCTTCACCCAAACCCTTCTCTCTCACACGTCATCTTCTCATGGCCATCATGTTCATGGTCATTGGGAAACGACGCCGTTCCATTGCCATTCCCATCTCTGACCACAGCGTCCATGTCCCACTTGCGCCTCTTTGTCAATCTGTCCAGAGGCTTCTTCAAGCTGGTTTTCTTGAAAAGTAATCGCAGCCCACTCGAAAAAATCGAGTCTTTGAACAATAACAACTGGGATTGGACCTCAAGTTGTTTGTTTTCAAGAATCACCGGTGAGAGAATACATTCCATGGATAGGTTTTCGAAGGCTTTGCTTGGAATGGGATGGACCCTTTTCAGGACTAATGCTAATAACCAAGCCGTTCAAGATTCTATGGATAGTCCAGTGTACTTGTATAGAAAGTTGGGTATGAATAGAATTTGTAACACTATAAAGCTGCCCAATGGTAATGGGGATGGTGGGGAGTCTTGTAGGGTTAGAGAATTAAGGTTGCCTCCATTGGATTTCAGGAACCTGCCTTTGAGGATTTTGCAATACATCCTTCTGATGACTGATGATGTTTTTTATCTTGCCTAGGCTAGCCAGGTCAGTGTTTCATAACTTTTGTTCTCCAGTTTTGTTTCTTTTGATGGTAGAAGTATTTAAGCCTAGAAAAAAAAAATAGCTTTTTTCATATTTTAAGCATTCGATGATGAAATTTAAAGCATTGAAAGTATCACTTGAATCTGCAACAATGTGGAGAAGTTCTACTGATTCGGATTCCTCAATCACAAACACGCCACAAGAAATCGTAGTATTTGATTAATTGAATTCAATGACCAAGTGATATCACTCTAACAAGGGAGGCAGAGTTAGTGAGAAACATCACTGTTCACTGCAAAATTAAGAGGCCTCTTTTGGATTTTTTTTTTTTTTTGGTATGGGAGCTCTCTGATGATAATTGAGTTTCCTGTGTTGAGGAGGCCTAAAAGAGGCTGAAAGAAGAAATATATAGTTATTTCAGCCGACTGGATTGTTTTATAGGATTTTCCCCCAGCCTTTTACTTTCAAATTCTACTGAAATTTCTGAAGTTTAGGACGACAAGGCAACATGAACACAATATTGGATTCCTTGGAAAATGCAAAAGATATTAATGAAGAAACTTTAAGATTTTTCTGATTTAGGTAAGAGATTCTTCACCGATTTTTGTTGATTAGAATCATGAGATATGGTAGAAAGAGTAGTTATAACTTCCACTTTCTGATGGGTATATATAGGACACAGTCTCTTATCTTTTTTCTGGACCCATATCACTCGTGACAAACATGTTTTCTTCTATGACAAATCAAGACGATATTAACAGTACAAGTCCAACTAGTGATTTTTCACTTGTAGTGGCTTTGGTGAAGTGCTAGTAAGCATTCTCATGTAGGCAGGTTGTCAGCACGGTTGTGTTCTCTTATGTATCTCATGACCTGCACACACTTGCACTTTCTCAACCTCTAAGCCGGTAGATTATAGTTTCGGGCCCCTGACCCACTCGGCCTAGCAGGTAACTGTTTCTGCTATTTACCTTTTAAGTAGTTGATAATGGTGACTACTATGACTACAAGGGTATCCTCCTTTTAAACAGTCTATTCTTATATTAGGGATTGTAGCTTCTAAGTAAGATGCTTCTCTTTCTGATGAGATCTTCCCATGAGTTTGTGTATTGATGCTGAGAATGAGGTCTTTGATAGAAAAGCCAATTTACTTGAGCTATGCATTGAGTAGGCTAATTATTTTTGAGCAAGAGGAACGTTGTTTTGAGAGTAGAAAGCTATTTTTTCCTGTCCAGACAGCCTAGGCTTCTTTCAGCAATTGAATAAATAGTTAAACCCACTACTGGCTTCCTTTATATATATATATATATATACAACTTTTCGGCTTTTCTTTGTAAAGACTACTAAGGAGAAAAAGGCCCCGGTGTAAAGTTGAAGGCGGTGGTTTAGACTTCGATACATATAGCTTTTTACTTGTGACATCCTTGATATGCTAGACTAGACGGGGGTGAACAAAATTAAAGAAGAAAGGAAGTTTGTACACTGCCGTCAGTGCATCATATCAAATCATAGCACAATTTATACTATTCAATACCGTTTATTTTTGTAAAACAGATCCACTCATTGAAGCCTCAGATTGGTTGGCGAAGAAGATGGCTTGATTTTCTTGTGCTGCCTTGACTTCAAAATCACGGTTGCTAGTAACTTATTAGCCTGCAAATTAAATCTGAAACATGTCAGTCGAACAAGTCATGGTGATCACTGTTGTGCAACTCTTTATCTCGTATGAAATAAGATGATCACTGTTAGTCTATTGCTGTAAATCAAACCTTATGCATCAATGTTGGTTTGTTGATCTTCGATAGTACTGTTTTCACTTCTTGCATTGCATAATAGATTGTTCAGCAAAACCATTTGTACAGAAATGATTTTGCCAAAAAGTCACCAAAATGCTCACAATGTTGGTTCCACCTTGTATTCAAAAAAAATATGCGGGCCCTACCGTGTGTCTTCTTTGTTGGTTTTCTCTAGCCTTTGCTGTGCACCAAACAAAGTTGTTGATTGTTTTCAACGAGGTAATAGAATTTTCAACATCCTCGTGCTCCGTGATCCATCCTTGCGATAAATTTTTCCTCCCCTAATGGGATAAGCTTAAACTGATACAAGGCCAATTTAACGTCCAAGTCAAATATATTTTTGATATCCTTGCACAACATTAAACCCTTGTTTGAGCCAAATTCCCATTCTCATTTTCAGCTACATATTCTTCAATAAAATAATATTTTTCATCAAATCAATAATTTTTCCTTTTTTTTCAATAACACATTCTCAATAAATTTAATATTTCAGAATACATTTTTCCAAAATCATGTGGCTCAAACACACCCTAAACATACGTATTATGTCTTCTACTTGATCTCTGCACGCGAGAGAACATGTTAAATATAACATTTAAATGATCTGTTTAGGATAAAATCTCGTCTCTCTTCTTAGTAGTCACCTCGTGTTTAGTTTGTACAATTATCGACAAATTGAATGGTCAGATTGGCTAAAGAAAAAGATGTTTCAAACATAATTCAGATCCAACAATATACTGGAATTTAATTCGACTATTAAATCGAAAGGATATATAATATAGGATTAACAAAATCAAATAGAATTCTCATATATAGAAATAGGTCACATATTTAATCCTATCTTAGCAATTCAACAGCCACACATCATCCCAAGCAGCGCTTGGTATACGAATGTCATATTTTCACTAAATACATTGATATGAAGTTTTATTTTGTTTTAACTGATGGATAAATCAGCTCAAGAAAAGACTGGACATATGTGCATTGAGTTTTCTTAAAAATGGGAAAAAGGGAAATGTAAAGGAATCATTTTGAATGATCACCGTGGGTTCTTGACGCCCATATTCCAAACACAAGAAACCAGAAGACGAACAAAATTGCCCAGTATCGTGCAGGTCCATACTTGATTCTGGTCAGCACAAACTGTACAAGTACGAGGAAATTTATTAGCATGAAGATACAATAGAAAATGATCTCTCAAAAAAGTCAAAAGGTAGAAATAATTAAGTGAACCACACAATATTGTCCTTCCCAAGCAGAAACACACACACACATGTAAAAGTAAACAGTCACGCTCAAAATAATCTTTCTGACGAACAGTGCATGATAACAGCCTAAACAATGTTACTTCTTTGTTGGCTAAAAAGGGAGTGATGGAAACGTGGATTTGTTTAATACCTGAATGAAGGGAATCCAAGAACTGAGATTAAAACAAATCGACAAAATCACCAAATTAAAACCTAACAGCTCAAAATAAAGAAATTCGGGTTTTTTTTTATGTGCACCTGTTTACAGAATTGTGAGCATATATAGGGTATATAAAGGAATCGAACTATAAAATACTAAGGCCGCAAAAGACGGAAGGAAAACTATAATAGATATCAAAGAGAGAAACTTTGACGATTACATCAAAGTAACATGTTGCATTTCTATTATAATGCTGAAGAATGGAATGACGACAAAAGCCTTAAAAATTCACTAGCTTTAAACTACCAAAATACCATAATAGATGCGTGCCAGAGACTTAAAACTTTCAGTAAAAGCAAGAAACGAACACACTTGCCACCAAGGAAACTCTAGTCGTTTCTCATGCAAATAGCATTCAATCTTTTCTACTATTCTAAATATTTTCAGGTCATCCTCAATCTGCTTGCACCATTACATATCAAATTAGATCATTGAATTTTTCCATATGGTTTCAGTGATTGATATATTATCTTCTTCTATCATTCGACAGAAAGGAAAGCAAGAATAAATTATATTAACACTTACTTTACTTGATAGGGTTTTCAAAGTAGTGGACGGGGAAATTGAATATCATACCACGAGAAATATCAAGTGCCAAGTAACTACCATGTGCTCTACATATTTCACTACTAACCAAAACAACGTTCTTGGGTTTCTGCAATCCTATGTGTCCATTTTCTATTTAAGGGTTCCAAAAAGATAAACAGAAATAAAAGGGGGAAAATATATAGGAAAAAGAGCAAATCAGTTAAAGATAGAGCCACAATTTGCCAAAGAATTAAAATCACAAAATTGAAGCACAAAATAATTTACAAATATCAGAAAAAAGAGTGTTGATAATTTCAAATACTCTTCACTGAGCTATGAATCCCATCTTCAGTGAATCTTCAAGGTTTCTCGATCTCAGTAATCATTGTAAATTCTATATAATTGAGATGATCCAATGTAATTTGATTTTTTTAGTCAAGAGAGTATATGAAAGTAAGTACTTTTTAACTTACAAAGCGAAAGGAAACTACAACTGTCAAAGCACATATTCCTCCAAGAAGAATGTGAAGACCATTTTTGGCAGTTTTCTGCAAAAGAAGAGAAGGTGGTCAGATAAATCAGGGATAGCAATAAATACACAAGGAAATGAACTTGTAAAATGGGACATGCAATTTGTCATCACAAAAGGATGGCAATTTCTTTCACCATTAGAGAATTATGTAGTCTCCTTGGCAGTTGATATTGTCGATCACACAGTATATATAAGCCTTTATCTTGCATTGATAAAACCCTAATGGGGCTTAATTAAATCAATTTAAAATAATCCATAGGTGAGGCCTTGTTTGATATAGTACAACGATTGCATATTAGATTAGATTTGGTGTCTTTCCTTTAATTTTGAGTCCTAAGTGGTATTCTCAAAAGGTAGAAGACTTCGTGCTGCAAACTTGTACTCTGTGGAAAGTCTCAGTTATACCCCTTATATACAGCTCCTTAAACGAATATTAATGATGAAACAGAACAATGGCCTAGTAAAGCCTAATATCTCTGAATTCAAAAGCCAATTTACTAAATTAAGCAGCCAATTCAACTCTTCAAGTTCAGATAGCAGGAAAAATTACTGACAGTAGCTTATCTTTATCAGCTATCCCACAAGGCACTCGACACTACAATAGCGTGTGGTATGTGCCTATATAAATGGAAATGCAGAATATCAATTAGCTGTTAAATCTAATCACTCTTACATATTTGATATGTTCACCTCGATAAATATTTATTTAACTACAATAGTTACTTGGTACATTGGTAATATTTTCAAAATATCTTATGGCAGCTTTCACCTAGGTGATTTACCATTGTTATTAAGCTTTTCAACCACTCTAGAGATATGTCTCTATAATTCACATAAGTACCTTTCAAAAATAATAATAATAATAATAATTCACATAAGCACATACTTGTACTTACACGGTGTGGAATTTAAATAGAGAATTTAGAGTCAGCAAGCATCCTTCCCCATCTTAAAATTGTAAGACATACACATTCTACTCATGCTTTAGGAGATAAAACTCAACCATCAATCATTTAGTGACCTCAAGTGAGAACAAGCGTTAAAAGGCATTAACATGAAAGACAAAAAAATAGCAAATTAAGGAACAACGTGAGAATCAGGTAAGGTAATAGCAAAAGTTCCTAAATGCATGTTGAAGAAGCAACTCCAAATACCTTTCCAACGCGAGGGGCAATAAGCCATGCAAGAGTAACAGTCAGAAGGCCAGTAGCAAGCAAGATCCCAGTGCCTTCTACAGCCCATTTGGTTGCAGTATTTTCTGCAGAGGCACCTTCTTCCATGACAATATTAGTAGAAGGTGGTTCACTAACCACATGGGACACAGTGGAAGAGTTGCTGTGCGGATTAAACCACGATGAAATTTCACTTAGCCTTTGTCTTCGAATTGCAGCAACAGCAATGGGATCTACACCAAAATTTGTTGGTAGTGGTGCAGGATTAGGCTCCCCATTCACAATCCTTTCCCTTGAAACTTCATACTCCTTCAAAGCACTCAAGACTTTTTTAAAGTCTGCAGATCTTATGTTTTTTGCCACGGAACCACAAATTTCGCAGACGGTTGATCCATGGTTGATAAACCACTTCAGTGCACAAGCATAATGTGCTAGAGCAAGGTCGCTTTTGCAAGCACACCCGAGCTCAATTAGCCTGTCTTGGTTGTGATCATAACCCAATTCTACATCAGTACTACAAACAAAAACTTCACCATCTGGGCTAATAAATTCAACAAAGCCAGAACCTTTTTCATCGTTTCTGTAACCAGAATCATTTGCCACACTTTTTAACAGGATTTTGGCATTAGTGTTGACCTCAGGGTTGCTATTATTTACATCACAAGATGGTGGAGAAATACCCAAAAATCCCAGCGCAGCATCGCACCCTCCATCAGATTCAACGCATTGACATACTCGACAAGTTGCCAAACCCGCCTCCTTGTCTACGATATGATGCAAGGAAGTGTAAGATCTTGACTCTTCATTCTCAATTGGTAAACAACCTTCCTCGCGGACTTCATCAGTTTGATGTAAAGTTTTCTTATCCATCACACTGGAACTTGTGCATTTAGACATGCTGTTTGTCCCTGCCAATACCAGTACAGTGTTTCAAACAATTATGAGAATGGAGAATTCCTGATCACAAATATTGAGATGGAAAGCATAAATATATAGTCTGATCTAAGTGTTTAAAGTGGTGGAGGAAATATGAAATATGTAGTATGTGGAACAATAGGGAATATCAAAGATAACTCTAAAGAGGGAAACTGGCTTGTGAGATCTATTAAGAGTGACAAACAATACCTAGACTTGATTACTTCTAAACTTCTCCTTAATGCTATGTTGGTTGACAACCAGATCCTCTGTTACAGCATGGCTGTAAAAGGAGCAGAAAATATAATAAGAAATATAGTCTTGAGTCCTTTTCTTGAACCAAGCATATAATATTATCTACCACTCGTCATCCTTTAAAGTCACATATAGCAGGCAAAATCAGAGAGTATCTGTTCCCATCCTCCCACCACCATTCCACTGAAAGAAAAAAAAAAGACACATGCGAGGAAGCTGCATTTCAATTTCTTATACAATTATTGCAGTAAATATTGTAATTCCTAATATTCAAAAACTTAAAATAATGTGATAAAAAGTTTAAAACAAGTGAATAAATGGATACGTTTATATGCTTAGTTTACAAAATTAATAGACAATACAACATCTACAAGAGATTTTAAGGTCTATTAGAAGATGATGAATCAATTCTACTGGATTCTTCTAACCATCTATCGTCATTCCATTACGTATAACATAAATCTGCAGATGGAGCTGGTGTCATGATTCATGTCCTATTCTCTAAATTCAAGAAAATATGTTGATTTACAAGGTTTTGCCTCTGTAAATAAGTGTTAGAAGTGTCCAGATGGAAGTCTATGTTGATAACTGTGGCTTCTTATATATGCAAGTTTGCCATTTTAAATTGGTATAAATTGACAGTTGCTTCCTCACACATTCTATTTGGCACAAGAAACCTATCAGTTTATACTAGCTTCAAGCACAACAGATATTTAACAGGTACCCTGCTCTCCATGTGAAGAAGCTCAAGACCCGACGTCAATGAAGAATGCTTCGTGTGTACTGAAATCAAATACTTCATTGCAGGCTCTCCTAACTTCCAGAGACTGAAAATGCTCGTGTTGTGCATTCATTGTGGAGGTGTATGCCTTACAGCCTTAAAAAGGAGATTTTTCCCTCCACCTCATCCTCGCACAGTCACAAATATTGCCTTCGAAGAAACCAGGCCATAAGAGCATTATAAACTCAAAGCCATTTTCAAGTATGTCTCATCCTAAACTATTATTATGATTCAATAGTCATTGTAATTGATGTCAAAGATGATTGTGATTCACTTGCAAGAAAAAATGTTACCAGCTGTCACAATTCCGTGCATTGATGTCATTACAGTAAACTAAAAAATTCAAAAACCGCGTTAAGGACTCATCAGACCACACAACTTGAGAATTTTGAACTATACAAACATCACACCTACTCTTGTTAGAAAATTATAAACATTCATTTATAATTTTATAAATCTTCTTCTTATCCAGCATTTTTGATATATTGCTCGTTATATGGACAGAGAACTGGTATATGCAGAAAAACTGAACACATCATGCCTAAATTAGTTTGAAACAATGTTTGTTGGCAAACCTGTAGACTTAAGTGGGAATTAGTATTATCAAAATTATACGATCCTAGTATTTCAAACAAAATCATATCATCACAATGCAGTTTAGAAATGGTTGGATTGGATTCAATGATTCCAAACCAATTTCTGAACCTGCCGAACCAAAACTACATGTGGCAACTCTTGAAAAACACGATTCACCACAAAAAAGTTCCCTCTTCAATGATTGCAGTTGTTATCAGATATCTGATATAAACAATTATTTCCAAAAAATCCCCACAATTGATGAAAAAGAAACAGACCCATCATAGAAAAACTGTAGCAGAATGCCAGAATTCTCAGCAATTAATCATAGAGAGCATCAACCAAAGAATCAATCAAAGAATAATCAGCAAAAAAAATACAAACTTCAGCATATGTTTTCAAAACAGAAAATTTAACATTTTCAAAACCCTAATATTAAACCCACAGCTAAAATTATCCGAATCAAAATCATATACATAAAACGAAAGAAACAAAAATTCGAAGAAACGAACCTCGGATAATTCAGTTCATACAGTAAATAGTGTGAAATGGGTAACAGATTGAGAGATCTAACGCTTGCTGCTCTATAACTACTTCAAATTTTGGGCACCCCTCACTGTAGTATACTTTAATATGTTTCGAGACCTATCTTGCTTTACCTTTTGGTAAAGAATCTCTCTTTTTACTCTCTCTCTCTCTTTCTCTGCACAGCTTTTTTTTCTATCATCAGTCGGTTTTTTTGTGGATAATCGGTGATGAGTGATGACATGGACGAATGTATTTCTTTTTCTACCCTTTTTGTTGGCAAGGTTCGTTTCGCAGTCCACGTAAGCTCCGTCTCATGCCCATTAAAAATAATTTTTTGGAAAAAATAAATTTTAAAATGGTAATTTTTTTAAGAATAAACGGTTGATCAATAAGGAAAAATTTTAAGTTCACGTGTAAAATATTTTAGAGCTTGTTTGATACAACTCAAAATTCAATTAAAATTGAAAATATGGTCATTATTGGGTCTCACTCGTCTAATAAAAGTCTAACAATAACAGCTAGTTTTTCAATTTTAATCCGATTTTAATCCCTACCGAACATGTCCTAAGTAATATTCTAGAGTGATAAAGATTTGGATTTTAAGTGATTAAGGATTTATAATCAAATGGAGAAAACTGCGGGCAT
>CAIGRF010177646.1:0-23290 GCA_903798235.1 Fraxinus ornus
TTTTCAAATTTGAAAATTCATTATGACCTGTTTTAGAATCAAATCTTGAAAGCGGTCATTAATATTCAAATTTTTATCCTAATTCTACTATCAATCTCAATGACGGAGCTATTTTCAATGCTCTTACTCCAAAAATGGCCTAGGTGATAAATAGGTGTAAAAATAGAATTGAAATTCAAAATATATTTTTATTGATGAAAATATAAAATTACAAAGATTTGAAAGTAGTGTTTTGAAATAGAAAAAATTAAGATTACAAGGTATTCAAAATTTTCTGGAAAAGGTTTTCTTCTGAAAAAACCACTTGAAAGAGTCTTGAGTCTTGATCTTCGGACTCGAAATCTTCTCAGAATTGTATTGACGAAATCTTGAATAGTTTTGAAGGACGATGATGTTTGCCACCATTTCTGTCAGCATCTTTTGAAATAATGCTTTAACTTTTATAAAACTACTTTAATAAAGTCGATTGAAATGGAATCTTCTTTATTAAAGTTTCCCCATTATTGGTTTTGATTGATGGTAATGCTGGTAGAAATTTTTTTTGAGGTGTTAGGCACAGTTGAAAGAGAAATCTTCTTGAATTATGAACCCTATATTGTCGATATTTATCTAACTAGGTTCATATAGTCATGGAAGCAAAGTAATTATTGCATCTCCTCTCAAACAAAATCCTGATGATAGACTAGAAGAATCTAATACTACAACAAAGGATACCAAAAATATTCAATTTTAGAACAATTATACTAGTATTGTTCTTCAATCTGTTTGTATTCAATTAACCAGAATTGAAGCCAATTTTGAGTATGAAGTCTCTTCATCTAAAAAAGAAGAGAAAAAACCTTTAGATACTATTTTTAAACCTATTGATTCCAAACTTACTCCAAAGTTAAAAAATGAATCTTTATTTTTTGAATCAAGTATTTTACAAAAACTTAGTTCTCAAATTTCCAAATTAAGAACTTCTAAGAATATCAATACCATCGATACTTTAGAAGAATTAGAAGTTTAATTTATTGAGAATGAGCTTTCTCAAATCAATAAATTGAAAGGTCAAAATCCAAAACTTTCAAATTTCTATTCTTGTCCTTCTTATCGTGATATGTTATATGAGGAAAAGAAGAAACCTCAAGTTTCCTATTCAGGCGATGAAATCGTCGAATGATAGAATATCAAATTCTTCAATTACTCGAAAATATGGTTGTATGTTACACAGCTTATACGTGTCAAGAAATCATTCGTGTTATCGCATTCGGTAATTTAGTGTGTAGTTTCATCGTGTAACGTAAAAGTTGGTAGAATAACTAGCTTAATGAAGAAGACCATAACAGGATTACTCAAGCTACCAACGAACAGCTTTAGAATGATAGTTTTACTACTCTTGTTTTTTCTGTTCTCAAACATTTTATTGGAACTCCTACTCTTCTTCAAGACAGAACATCTGATATTCTATTAAATCTCACTTGTCCAAAAATTTATGATTTTCGTTGGTATAAGGATATATTCCTTACCAGGGTTTTATATCGTGAAGATTGCAATCAATCATTTTGGAAAAAAAAAAAATTCTATCTAGACTTCATAAACTTTTCGCAGAAAAAGTGCGAAATTCTATCCAACATCAATATGATGATGCTATTCCTTACGCTTTGCTTGCTTATGGTGAATTTTAAACTTCGTCAATAAAGAAGGATTAACATTGTGCAATGATCTTAAGGTCAAAGTAAAATTGAAATCAGAGAGATCTAAAAGTCGCAAAGATCTCGGATCATTCTGTGATCAATATGATTTTGATAAAATCCTTTCAAAAATATTTTCAAAACTATCCTCCTGCAAATTCAAAACCCAGATATTCTAAAAAGAAAATCTTTTAGAAAGCAAATTCCTAAAACTTCAAACATTACTTGTTGGAAATGTAATTAAACAAGTCATTATTCAAATAAATGCCCAAGGGAAAGATTAATAATCTTCAAATTGCTGAAAATATTAAACTTGAACTTCTTAATTTACTTAATTAGAGTTCTGGTGAAGAATTATATGATTCAGTGCTTGAACAAGTTTATCAACATCAAGAAGACTCGGATGTTGAAACTAGTTCAAAATCCTTTTCCACTTCAAGTCAAGGTCATAAGACTTGTAGTTGTAAAACCATAAATGTTCTTAAATAATAAGAAAAACTTATTCGAGATAAAATCAAGAGGATCGAAGATCCTCAATTATAGAAGAAGTTCCCTATCCTTTTACAATCCAAATCTTCGGTTACACCGTTTAATATGAAAGATATATTAAATATGTTTAATATCGTATCATCTTCAAAATCTTCTAGTTCTGAATTACGCTAAAAAATTAATGAAATGAAATCTCAAATTTCAATGCTTGAGCTTCAATGAAAGATGTTCATATGGAAGTTGTTCTCTTAAAAACCAAAACATTGGAACAAGAAAATACTTCTAAACATGATTCCTCTTCATCATCTGAAGAGGCCTCTTCAGAAGATACATCTTCTATTCCTCACGAAAATTCTCAAACGAAAGAAGAAAAAATTAATGTTATTAATCGCATTCAGTTTCAAAAATGGTATTGTAATATGATCATTGTGGTCCACAAAGATTTCAAATTTACCTCCAGAGTTTTGGTTGAATCCAGAACTAATCAAAATTGTATTAGGGAAGATCTTATCCCTACAAAATATTTTGAGAAAACTACCGAGCGACTTTATGGTGCTAGCGGTAAAAAAATCTCAATATTCAATACAAGCTTTCAAAAACTCATGTTTGTAACATGAACACTTGTTTCAAAAATAGTTTTTATTTAGTCAAAGACTTAGACCAATAAGTTATACTTGACACTCCTTTCATTGTTCAAATTTATCATTTTCAAACAAGTTCAAATGGTTTAGAAGCCAATATTTTTGGACAAAAAATATTTTTCAAATTTACAAATCTTCCTTCATATGAGCAAGTCAATTCTTTAAAACAAGCATCTATTTCAAAAATTATTCATAACATAAAAATCAAGAAAAAACATATTCAATTTCTTAAAGAAGAAATTAAGTTTCAAAAATTGAAGAGCAATTAAAACACTCTTCGATAAAAGAGAAGATTTCATTTTTTTTCAAAAACAAATTGAAAGTGAAATATGTTCCACTATTCCTAATGCTTTATGGAATATAAAGAAACATATTGTTTATCTTCCTTATACCTATGACTTTCATGAATCTCAAATTCCTACTAAATCAAGACATAATCAAATTTCTTAAAGAAGAAATTAAGTTTCAAAAATTGAAGAGCAATTAAAACACTCTTCGATAAAAGAGAAGATTTCATTTTTTTCAAAAACAAATTGAAAGTGAAATATGTTCCATTATTCCTAATGCTTTTTGGGATAAAAAGAAACACATTTCACTTCCGTATGAAACAGAATTTCATGAATCAATGATTCCTACCAAGCCTCGTCATATTCAAATGAATAAGGAGTTACTTGATTATTGTATCAAAGAAATAATGATTTACTTGAAAGGGATTAATCTGTCCAAGTAAATCTCGTTGGAGTTGTTCAGCTTTCTATGCCAATAATTCTACAGAAATTGAACGAGACACTTCTAAGCTCGTTATTAATTATAAATCTCTCAATAAAGCTCTCCAATGGACTCGATATTCATTAACTCAAAAGAAAGATATGTTAAACATATTACTTAAAGCTGTTATCTTCTCAAAATTTGATATGAAATCTTGTTTCTGACAGATTCAAATCAAATCAAAGATAAGTATAAAACTGCTTTCAATGTTCCTTTTGGACAATACGAGTGGAATGTAATGTTATTCAGTCTCAAAAATACTCCTTCAGAATTTCAAAAAATCATGAATGATATTTTCAACCCTTATCAAAATTTTATCGTTGTTTACATGGATGATGTTTTAATTTATTCCGAAAGTTTAGAACAGAAGTTCAAACATCTCAAAGCATTTATTCATGTTATCAAAAATCCGTTCATGTTATCAAAAGTAACGGATTAGCTGTTTCGGTAAGAAAGTTATTCTTTTTCAAACTCGCATTAGGTTCATAGGCCATTACATTCTTCTAGGAACCAATACCCTATTCAAAGAAATCTAGAATTCACAGATAAATTTCCTGATGAAGTTTTGGATAAAACAAGTTTGCAGCATTTTATAGGCTATCAATTATGTATCCGATTTTGTCAAAAATGTACGACTGCTTTGCGCTCCACTTTTCCAAAAGTTACAATTGAATCTACTACCATGGACAGCAAAACATCCTTCAGTCGTCCAAAAATTTAAAACAACTGTCAAAAGTATTCCATGTTTATCAATTATTGACCGCATCCATGATTGTCGAGACTGATGCGTCAGACATAGAATATGGTTGGGAGTTAAAATTGATTCCAAAAGAGTCTAGTTAAGAATAATTAGTAAGATTCCATGGATTGGCTCTCAAAAAAATTATTCAACTATCAAAAAAGAAATTTTATTAATAGTTTTATGTATGTCAAAATTTCAAGACAATTTAACCAATACAAAATTACTTTGAAAACTAATTGTAAAGCTTCAAAGACATCAAAAACCTTGTTTCAAAGCAAATTTTTGTAAGAAGGCAGGCTATTTTGTCTTGTTTTAATTGTGAAATCCTTGATATACAAGGATGATCAAATGTTCTCGCAGACTTTTTAAAAAGAGAGTTTATACAAAGAAGATCTTCTTGAGAAAAAATGTGAAGATAACAAATGGATTCTTATTTTACAAAGAAGAACAAAAAGAAAGCTTTACTTTCAATTGAAGATTATATTCAAGGATCAAAAAAGGGAGAATAGAGTTCATGAACCTTTCAAAAAATAACGTTATCCTTTTCAACTTACCAAAAAATTGAAAAGATTTAAAATAAGGAAATTTTTGATTTTCCCAAACCTTCAAATTACAAAAGAGCCATTCTACTTGGTTCTGGAAAATTACTAGAGATTAATCCTCCAAAAACCTTTCATTATTTTACCAAACCAATTCATTTGCCTGTTCTTGAAATGAAAACATTATGGGCACATAAGTATTCATCTTTAAATGAATGTGTTCAAGATATTTTACCTCATCAATATCATTTCATGACCAGAATTATCAAAAAATCAAGAGCCTTTTATGAAACCATCCTTATTAAAACTGGATCGGCTATCACCCTAAAAAACCAAATCATATTGATTTTGTTTTTTCAAAAATTAATATTCAGAGGGTTTTATAATATGAAAACTAGGGATAGAACTCATGGGATGAGAAATGAATGCGTTTATCTAAAAATAAAACTTTTGAATCTCATTTCAATTATTTTAACTACAAAAGATGTTTGGTATCATTTTTCTTTTTTACTTTAGACCAGTGAATGATTTGTGGTTTTTACTTTTTTAACCAAGCACGACCTTCAAATTTTCCAAAGTGGTTTCAAACATGATTCAAATATTTTGAACATAATGAGAAAGTTTTACTCAGAGGATTCGAACATTTCAAATCATATGCAAAACAATTTCTAAAGCCTCAAAAAAGTGTTTTGTTCCAATTCGCTTTCAATCTCAAATTTTCATGGATATTTTGTGGGATTTAAATCTTGTTCAAAGACCAGATTCCAAATTTACCATGAAACACATAATTTGGATATTCAAAGTTAAATGGTGGTCTAAATTACATGAAACCAACTGTTGTCTCAAAGCCGTTAATTCATGGATGATAGAACAAAGGAATTTGGGATTTCAAAAAGTTTCAAAGAAAGTCCTACAATTTCCTTACTGAAAAATCAAGATTACTATCAATGTTTCATACGTGCAAGACATCATAGGAATTAGCAATTATTTATGAGAAAATTGCTTCTCCGCAGAATCAACTTCTAGAAAATCTAAATCCATTCAAGAAAGTTATTCTCCAACAAGTTCAGAAACAGATTATGCTCAAAGCAATGAAGATGACTGTTATGAGATGAATATTGATGAACTAATTGAAGAAGAAAATCAAAGAAACT
This sequence comes from Fraxinus ornus, assembly GCA_903798235.1. Classification (NCBI taxonomy): domain Eukaryota; kingdom Viridiplantae; phylum Streptophyta; class Magnoliopsida; order Lamiales; family Oleaceae; genus Fraxinus; species Fraxinus ornus. The sequence goes on from CAIGRF010177646.1 coordinate 6,007, forward strand.
CAAAAGATTCAAAATGACTATATGGACCAAGTTATTTGGATGAATATCGAAACATAATTCATGAAATATTTTCTTTCAACTATGTCTTCCACCTCAAAAGCTATTCTTTCCGGCATTACCATCAATCAAAATAAATAATGACAAAAAAATTTAATAAAGGAGATTTCATTTTAAGCAATTTTATTAAAGTCTCTTTATAAAATTTGACATATTATTTCAAAAAAGAAGATGCCAACAGTTGATAGGTGGTAGATATCATTGTTCTTCAAAGACTATTCAAGATTCTTCAATTTAATGGATGAAGATTTCAAGTCCCGACTTCAAGTGTAAAGCAAGATCAGGACTCAAGTTCTCCTCAAGGCGGGAGAAAAGCTTTTTCAAGAAACTTAGAAATTCCTTGTAATTTTTAATTATCTCTAAATTCATGTGTATTCAATACATTGTAATTTTCAATATTCCTTCGATAAATTCATATTTTTACCAAAAGTTTGTTTTGGGCCCAAGGATGAAAAGTAGGGGAAAATAGAACTTAAAAATCGAAATCAAACAAACTTTTATCCTGGAAAAGTTTATCCAGCTAAAAACTCTTGAGGAGAACTTGTGTCTTTGATCTTGATTTATACTTGAAGTCCGAACTAGAAATCATTATAAATTGAATTGAATAATCTTTAAGTCTTGAAGGACGATGATATCTGCCATCTGTCAACCTCGACATCTTCCTTTTGAAATAATGCGTCAACTTTTATGAAGTGACTTTGATAAAATTGATTAAAATGGAATATACTTTATTAAAGTTCCATTTATTAAGATTTTTTTGTAATTATTTATAATTGTTGATGGTAATGCCGGCACGAATAGCTTTTGAGGTGGAAGACATAGTTGAAAGAGAGTATTTATGTCGATATTCCTCCAAATAGCTGGGTCCATATAGTCCTTTTGAATCTTTTGAGTTTCTATAATTTTCCTCTTCAATTAGTTTATCAATATTTATCCCATAACAGTGATCTTCATTACTTTGGGCATAATTTGTCTCTAAACTTGTTGGAGAAGAACTTTCTTGAAGTTGATTATGATAGAGAAGCAATTCTCTCAAAAATAGTTTCTAATTTCTCTAGTGTATTGCAATGATGAAACTTTTATAGTGGTCTTGATTTTTCAGCAAAGAAATTGGCATGATTTTCTTGATCTTTCTTTGAAACTTTTGGAATGCCAATATTTCTTTGTTCTTTAATCCATGAATTAACAGCTTTGGGACAGCATTTGGTTTCATGAAACTTAGACCACCATTTAACTTTAAGTTTCTGAATTATATGTTTAATGTTAAATTCGGAATCTAGTCTTTGAACAATATTGAGATCCCAACAGAATATCCATGAAATTTTAAGATTGAAGGTGAATTGAAACAAAACATTTTCTCAAGGCTTTAGAAATTGTTGTGTCTGATTTGAAGGGCATGTTTAGCTAAAAAGTATAACTAGAAATAAGTCACTAGTCTGAAGTAAAAAAAAAAATGATATCAAATATCTTTTTGCAGTCAAAATAATTGAAATGAGATTCTGACATTTCATCTTTAGATAAACGCATTCATTTCTCATCCCATGGTTCTGTCACCAGTTTTCATAAGTCAAAAACCCTTTGAATATTAATTTTTGAAAAATCAATATGATTTGGTTTTTAAGGGTTTTAAGTATGGATTATGATGGCCGATCTAGTTTTAATAAGGATGGCTTCATAAAAGGCTCTTGATTTTTTGATATTTCTGGGCATGAAATAAAATTGAGAAGGGAAAATATCTTCAAGGCATTCATTTAGAGATGAATACACGTGTCCATGATGTTTCCATTTCTAGAACTAGTAAATGAATTGGTTTGGTAAAATAATGAAAGGTTTTTGAAGGATTTATTTCTAGTAATTTACAAGAACCATGTTGAAGGGCTCTTTTGTAATTCGAAAGTTTTGGAAAATAAAAATTTTCCTTATTTTAAATCTTTCCAGGTTTTTGGAAAGTTGAGAAGGATATATATATATATATTTGGAAAAGTGGAGGAACTTTGTTCTCCCTTTTTTGATTATTGAATATAGTCTTCAATTGAAAGTAAAGACATCGAAGATTTCTTTTTGTTCTTTGAAGAAAAAGAAGAATCCATTTGATAATCTCACAATTTTCTCTCAAGAAGATTTTCTTTGTATAAACTCTTGTCAAGAAGTTTGCAAGAATTTTTGATCTTCATTGTATATAGAGGATTTCAAAATCAAAACAGGTGTGCCTTCTTGCAAAAATTTGTTTTGAAACAAGGTTTTTGACATCATTTTGTAAAACATCTTTTGAGGCTTTACAATCAGTTTTAAAAATGAATTTTTTATTGATTAAATCGTCTTGAAATACATAAAACTATTAATAAAATTTCTTTTTGATAGTTGAATAATCTTTTAAGGGCCAATCCATACTGTTGAATGGAATCTTATCGATTGTTCTTGACTAGACTCCTTTGAAATTTGTTTTAACACTCCACCATAACCTATGTCGACACATCTGTCTTGACAATAATGGAGGCTAAAGAGTCGATAATTGAGAGAGAGAGTATTTTTCACAATTTTAATTTTTTTGGACGGCTAAAGTATGCTCTGGGATCCACGATAGTGGATGCTTTTGTAGCCTTGGAAAATAGGAGCACAAAACAACCATATATTTTTGACAAAATTGGATACATAATTGATACAGCCTTAAAAAGCTGCAAACTTGTCTTATCCAGAATTTCATCAGGAAATTGATCTGTGAAACCTAGACTTAATTGAATGGAGGTAATGTTTCCTAAATGAATGTAATGGCCTAAAAACCTAATGCGAGTTTGAAAAAGAATAACTTTCTTAGCTGAAACAGCTAATCAGTTCTTTTTGATAACATGAATAAATGCTTTGAGATATTTGAAATGTTGTTCTAAACTTTCGGAATAAACTAGAACATTTTCAATGTAAACAATGACAAAATTTTGGTAAGGATTGAAAATATCATTCATGATTTTTTGAAATTTTGAAGGAGCATATTGGAGACCAAATGATATAACATTCCACTCATATTGTCCCAAAGGAGAATTGAAAGCATTTTTGTACTTGTTATTTGACTTGAATATGTCGAAAACCAGATTTCATATCAAATTTGGAGAAGATAAAAGCTTTAAGTAAATTTATTTAACAAATCTTTCTTCTGAGGTAATGGTTATCAGATGAGCTTTATTGAGATGTTTGTAATTGATAACGAATCTAGGAACACTTCGTTCAATTTTAGCATAATTAAAAACATAGAAAGCTGAACAGCTCCATGGGGATTTGCTTGGACGAATTACCATTTTTCAGGTAAATGATTGGTTTCTATGATATAATAAAGTAACTTATTCATTTAAATATAACGAGACTTAATAGAAATCATTAATTCATGAGATTTTGTTTCATGCGGAAGTGAAATAATATGTTTATTTCTATCCCAAAAAGGATTAGAAATAGTGGAACAAATTTCACTTTTATTTTGTTTTTGAAGAAATGAAAATCTCTTTTATTGAAGAGTTTTGTAATTGCTTGATTTGGATTTCTTGGAAGTTGACTCAACCAAGAGAAGCAATTTTCTTAGATATAATTGCTAACTCTTTTGGTATTTTGCATTGATGAAACATCGATAAGAGTCTTGATTTTTCTGCAAGGAAATCGACATGATTTTCTTGTTCCTTTTTAGAGACTTTTGGGATACCAATAGTTCTTTGTTCTTAAATCCAAGAATTGACGGCCTTCGGACATCAATTAGTTTCATGAAATATTGACCACCATTTTACTTTGAATCTCCAAATTATATATTTTACATTATATTAGGAATCTAGTCTTTGAAACAATATTGAAGTCCCAACAAAATATCCATGAGACTAAGTTGAAGGCAAACTGAAATAAAATATTTTCTCGAGACTCTAAAAATTGTTTAGCCTCAAATTTGAAATGTTCGAATCCTTGATGAGTAAGATTGAGTTAAACTTTTTCATCAAGTTCAAAGTATTCGAACCAAGTTTGAAATCATTTTAGAAAATTTGAAGGGCATGTCTGGTTGAAAAGTATAAACCAAGAATGAGTCACTCGTCTAAAGTAAAAAACATGATACCAAACATCTTTATAATCAAAAGAATTGAAATGAGATTTGAATGTTTCATTCTTAGATGAACACATTGGTTTCTCATCCCATGGATTCTATCCTGAGTCTTCATATGACAAAACCCTTTGAATACTTATTTTTTAAAAATCAATGAGATTGAGCTTTTAAAGGTTTGAAGTACGAGTGATGATAGCCAATCCTGTTTAGTAAGGATGGCTTCGTAAAAGGCTCTTGATTTCTTTATGTTTCTGGGCATGAAATGAAAATGAGGAGGAAATAAATCTTGAAGACATTCATTCAAAGATGAATGTCTGTGTATCAATGAGGTTTCTATTTCGAAAACAGACAACTGAATAGGTTTTGTAAAATAGTGAAAAGCCTTTGAGGGATTGATTTTTGGTAATTTGCCATAACTATGTTGAATAGCTTTTTTTGAAATTTGAAGGATTTGATAGATAAAAAATGTCTCATTTTGAGTAGGAAATTTTCCAAGATTTTGGAAAGGGGGGATAAAGTGTTTCAAGCGAAGGTTGTTTTTTGAGAAGTGGAAGAATTCTGGTATTCCTTCTTGGATCTTTGAATGTAATCATCTATTGATAATAGAGAAACTGAAGTTTTCTTTTTGTTCTTCTTTGAAGAGGAACATGCCATTGAAACTCTCAGTCACTCAAGAGGATTTTTTCTGTATAAACTCTCTAACTCTCTTATTAGAAAATCTACAAGAACATTTGATTTTTTTTTTATTTTTTTGTATATACAAGATTTCAAAATCAAAATAGGACATAATAGCTTGCCATCTTACAAATATTAGTTTTCAAACAAGATTTTTCGCATATTTTTGTAAAATATCTTTCGAGGCTTTACAATCGATTTTTGAAATAAATTCTTTATTGACTAAATCATCTTGGAAATTTGAAATACATAGAACTATTGATAAAATTTCTTTTTTGATTGTTAAGTAATTTTCTTGAGGACCGATCCATACTCCTGATTGGAATCTCACCAATTGTTCTTGACTAAACTCTTTTAGAATCTCCTTTAGTACCCCTCACCATAGTCTAGTCAATTCTAGTTCGGGTGAAGAATTTGATTCCCAACTCAAACAAGTTTTTCAACATCAAGAAGACTCTGGTGTTGAGACCAGCTCAAATTCTTCTTAGTATATATATAATTATTAGCCGGAGGTATTATAACAATTAGAAAGATTTCCAAACCATTTTTTAAAGTATTTCATATTAGAAGAAGCTTTAAATTTTTGCAAGAAATGGAAAGATATAATTTTTATATATCCAAAAGAATTAGATAAGACTGAGGTTGTTTGATTCCTATTTTTCCCAAAATGCATTTTTCTCTATCCTTTTCAACCATATATTTTTCAATTAAATAATATTATACACAAATCAAAAACTTTTCCTTCTTTTTTAACTATACATTCTCTATCAATCTACTATTCCAAAATACATTCCTAAAAAATAATGGAGCTCAAACACCCCCTATGACTATGCAAACCTCTATCTCTTAACCATCATCTTCTTCTTCATCGATATAACTTTGTGATAGTTGTGAAACTATGACTAAGGTTGTTGGAGATTTGAATCGTAGAAAGCATTCATTAAAGGAAAGATTACAAATCCTTGAAGACTAAGTCTCTTCATCTCAACAGACCAATAGTAAATATCAAAACGAGGTTCTTCAGTTAAAAAATAGTTTAACAAGATTAAGTTTTAGATATTGTTGAAAGACCCATCTCCAAAGATATTGCTTCTACAAGTAAAAAGTATTCTAACGAAATATAAAGACTTATCGAATTAACAGATTCTACAGTTGTAGGGTAAGAAAAGACTTCATATGAATTAAAACAGAAAATTGGCGATTGCGACAATATTGTTCAAAATTCCATAAAGGAATCGGTTGTACACTAGATAATCGATTTTTCTAAAATTCTAAGCTACCACTACAACGAGAAATGATATTTTCTTAAACATGGCCCCAAATATGAATCAATCATTAAAAATTCAGCTTTCCTTAGATACAATTATCCTACAATTTCCTTTTGACTACAATTTTGAAGAAGAATACATTTTTATCCAGACTTATGGTATTGCATGATAGACGTAATATATGTTTTAAACAAGCCTTTTGAATTCATTCCACCCAAACTTAAAACACACTATAGATCAATTAAAAATCAGCATTTAATGATTCAATTCATTTCCATACAACCTCTTGTAAATAATGGTATAGTAATTCCAACTTATCATTATATTCTAATATATGAAAGAGCCAAAATATTTAGACATTTTTTAAAAAAATACCAAAATAAAAATTAGACAGATTGATAATGAAAGACGAATCTCAGAAATCGCAGCAATGATAGAAATTCAAAATATTATTCCGGACTTGTAGCGCAATGGAACAATGGAATTATTTTATGTCAGGAACATCTTGTTCTATGTCTAAGAATCTACTATCGTATAAATATACTAATACTTTGGCTCCTAGATTCTCTCTATGCATGAAATCATTTTACTCCCACTATAGATTAATCCTAAATAAGTTTGTTGAAGATTTTTATTAANATTAACAATTTCTTTATAAGATTCGTATTCTATCAAGTCTAAAGGTATAAATTGATCTTCATATGTACAAGAAAAATATCTTTCATTATAATGTTGGTATATTAAAGATTAATTAAATATATTTCCCTTTTTATATATGTCTAAAACTTTTACTAATTTTGATTTATTCCATCTAAAAGTTCCTTAATTGTTCTTCTATATCTATCAAGGATTCGAGTCTTGTTTTGGATTCAATTTTTCTACTTAATGCTTGTAGTAAAAGATTACCTACTAGTCTACTACTAGCTACAATTTGCTTTCCTTTATCCATTACGTATAAATCTGCTCAGTCTTTTTAAATTTACTAAGTTCTTTGATTTTTCCTAAATCTAACATTTCTAACTTATTTATGAAGTTATCTAAATCTTGTCTAGTATTTATTGTTCTTTATTTTTCTAACGTTTTAATTCTAGTTTCTAATTTTTCTATGTTGGGGTCTACTTCACTTATATTGTGAAACTTGCTTTTTAATATTTCACTATTTTGGTTTTCAATATATTCTAAATTGTTTTCTAAAGTTTATATATTTTTATTTATACTCTCTAATAAAGTTTCAATATTTTTCTTTGAATTGCTTCTTTTTAAGTTTTATCCTACTATTTAACGGCCTATCATCAGAATATAAAAGATGTCTAAAATTTTTATCAAAGTTACAAGCTAAAGAAGTTGTATCTAAACTATATTTTCTTTTAAAGTTTCCTAAAAGTTCTAAACATAAATAATCTAATTTTTTTCATAAACTAAATGATCTAGACTATAGACTAAAACACTGCTCTGATACCAATTGAGGGGGGTCTTAAGACTAAATTCAATTCTTATTACTTTCTAGCAGAAAATATTTATCTTTCTTATTATTATTTTTTTTTTTTGTCTTTTCTTACAATTTTTAGGATCTTGTATTCTTATATGATGACATAAAATAGAAAAAACTTGAAACAATATTTTTGTAATGGCCTCCTCAAAAGTACTTATCGTTCAACAAATCAATTTCTTCAGAGAACCTTTTTATTTTTTTAACTCTCTTACAATTTTCCTTGACCTTCTAAGAAAGGGTTAACACTGTAATCAAAAGACTTCCATCATGTTTAAAAAAGGCTAAAACATACGCCCTCAATCGGGATAAAACACATCAACCAATAGTAAATATCAAAACGAGATTCTTCAGTTACAAAATAGTTTAACAAGATTAAGTTTTAGATATTGTTGAAAGACCCATCTCCAAAGATATTGCTTCTACAACTAAAAAGTATTCTAACGAAATATAAAGACTTGTCGAATTAACAGATTCTACAGTTGTAGGGCAAGAAAAGACTTCATATGAATTAAAACAGAGAATTGGCGATTGCTACAATAATGTTCAAAATTCTATAAAGGAATCGGTTGTACACTAGATAATCGATTTTTCTAAAATTCTAAGCGCTTACCACTACAACGAGAAATGATATTTTCTTATACATGGCCCCAAATATGAATCAATCATTAAAAATTCAGCTTTCCTTAGATACAATTATCCTACAATTTCCTTTGACTATACAATTTTGAACAAGAATACATTTTTTATCCAGACTTATGGTATTGCATGATAGACATAATATATGTTTTAAACAAGCCTTTTGAATTCATTCCACCCAAACTTAAACACACTATAGATCAATTAAAAATCAGCATTTAATGATTCAATTCATTTCCATACAACCTCTAGTAAATAATGGTATAGTAATTCCAACTTATCATTATATTCTAATATATGAAAGAGCCAAAAGATTTAGACCTTTTTAAAAAAAATACCAAAATAAAAATTAGATAGATTGATAATGAAAGACGAATCTCAGAAATCGCAGCAATGATAGAAATTCAAAATAATTATTCCGGACTTGTAGCGCAATAAAACAATGGAATTATTTTATGTCAGGAACATCTTGTTCTATGTCTATGAATCTACTATCGTATAAATATACTAATACTTTGGCTCCTAGATTTTCTCTATGAAATCATTTTACTCCCATTATAGATTAATCCTAAATAAGTTTGGTGAAGATTTTTATTAACAATTTCTTTATAAGATTCGTCTTCTATCAAGTCTAAAGGTATAAATTGATCTTCATATGTACAGGAAAAATATCTTTCATTATAATGTTGGTATAATAAAGATTAATTAAATATATTTCTCTTTTTATATATGTCTAAAACTTTTACTAATTTTAATTTATTCCGTCTAAAGTTCCTTAATTGTTCTTCTATATCTATCAAGGATTCGAGTCTTGTTTTGGATTCAATTTTTCTACTTAATGTTTGTAGTAAAAGATTACCTACTAGTCTACTACTAGCTACAATTTGCTTTCCTTTATCCATTACGTATAAATCTGCTCAGTCTTTTTAAATTTACTTAGTTCTTTGATTTTTCCTAAATCTAACATTTCTAACTTATTTATTAAGTTATCTAAATCTTGTCTAGTATTTATTGTTCTTTATTTTTCTAACGTTTTAATTCTAGTTTCTAATTTTTCTATGTTGGGGTCTACTTCACTTATATTGTGAAACTTGCGTTTTAATATTTCACTATTTTGGTTTTTAATATATTCTAAATTGTTTTCTATAGTTTATATATTTTTATTTATACTCTCTAATAAAGTTTCAATATTTTTCTTTGAATTGCTTGTTTTTAAGTTTTATCCTACTATTTAACGGCCTATCATCAGAATATAAAAGATGTCTAAAATCTTTATCAAAGTTACAAGCTAAAGAAGTTGTATCTAAACTATATTTTCTTTTAAAGTTTCCTAAAAGTTCTAAACCTAAATAATCTAATTTTTTCATAAACTAAATGATCTAGACTAAAACACCGCTCTGATACCAATTGAGGGGGGTCTTAAGACTAAATTCAATTCTTATTACTTTCTAGCAGAAAATATATTTTTTTATTATTTTTTTTTTGTCTTTTCTTACAATTTTTAGGATCTTGTATTCTTATATGATGACATAAAATAGAAAAAACTTGAAACAATATTTTTGTAATGGCCTCCTCAAAAGTACTTTATCGTTCAACAAATCAATTTCTTCATAGAACCTTTTTATTTTTCAACTCTCTTACAATTTTCCTTGACCTTCTAAGAAAGGGTTAACACTATAATCAAAAGATTTCCATCATGTTTAAAAAAGGCTAAAACATACACCCTCAATCGGGATAAAACACATCCGACTTAATTCAGATGATTACTTTATCTTTTGGTCATGGAATCCAGAATAAAGAGGCTAAGAGCGTTGGAATTATGTTTGAAAAGAAAATTTTATAATATTGTTTCTGAATAAGTTAATTGCTTACTTGTTGTTTCCTCTTTTAGGCCTTACCCGAAAGATAAATAAAAGAACAAAAAAGAAGTACGAAAGAACTTACTTTAATTAGAAGTCTTTGAATTTATAGCAAAGTCTTTGAATTTACAACGATTTGTGAGAGAGATGTTATAGTGTGCTCTTGTATTTCTTTTCTCAATGTCTCCTAAAAAGTATTTGGTTTTTATAGAGAAGTAGATGCTAGTACATCACATCAACTTTAAAAAAGAAAACAAACATCTTTACATGTGTATAAACATAATGGATTTCTTGTGCTTCGCGCTCTTCTTTTTTGACTTTTTGCATTGATAATTGTCCTTGCCCTTCAATAACAGTCCTTCCTTTAACTTTATCTTTATGTCCCTTCTTCTTTTTGAATTATTGTGTTATTTGTCCATCATCTCTATGTGGGCTTCCTCTAGATCTGCGTCCATTTCATTAAGTTTGTCATCATATATGTATTCTTCTTCCTCCTCTTATGTATGATTGGTTTTCCGATAATTTACCATTTGTTTCTTGAAAAGCTATCAGATATAACTATTTTCGCTGAAAATTCGAGGATGTAATTCTTCCTGTTTTAACTTTTATAGCGAGATATTTTTGACATAAAATTACTCCATTATTTCATTGTGCTACAAGTCTGGAATCACTTTTGATTTTTTTTAATCATTGTCACTATCTCTGAGATCCGTCTTTTGTAATCAAGTCTCTCTAATTTTTTTTTTGGTACTTGTCTTTGAAGAGGGTCTAAATCTTTTGACTCCTTCATATATCATAATATAATGATAAGTTGATACCATTATACCATTATTTATAAGATGTGGTCCAAAAATGACTTGGATATTAAAGGGCGATCTTTTAACTGATCAAGAGTTCGTTTAAGTTTGGGTGAAAAGAAGCTGAAAGATCTATTTATAATATATATGGTGTCTAACATACCAAACTATAAGGCTGGGTAAAAAATGTCTTCTCCTTCAAATATTGTATAATCGAAGGAAATTGTAGGATAATTATTTATGTCTAAGAAAAGTTGAATTTCTAATAGATGATTCATTGTGGCAGTAGCTTAGAATTTGGGAAAATCGATTATTTCGTGTACGGCTGATTTCTTTATAGAATTTCGAACAATACTGACATAATCACCGATTTTTTGTAAATAACCGTCTAGTGATACTAGCTTATCATTATATTATGATATATGAAGGAGCCAAAAGATTTAAGACCCTCTTCAAAGAAAAATACCAAAGTAAAAATTAGACAAATTCATTAGGAAAGACGGATCTCACAGATAGTGGCAATGATAGAAATTCAAAATAATGATTTCAGACTTGTAGCACAATGGAACAATGGATTTATTTTATGTCAAGAACATCTCGGTGTAAAAGTTAAAACAAGAAGAATACTATCCCATAATTCTCAGCAAAAAGAATTATATCCGATGACTATTCAAGAAACAAGTGGTTAATTATCGAAAAACCAGTCGACACAAAAGAAGAATGCATATCTGATGACAAGTCTAATAAAATGGACGTCTAATAAAATGGACACATATCCAGAGGAAACATATATAGAGATAATGGACAAATAGCACAATAATTCAAAAAGAAGAAATGACATATAGATAAAGATAAATGAATGACTATTATTAAAGGGTAGGGACAATTAGCAATGCAAAAAGTCAAAAAAGAAGAACGTAAAGCAGAAAGAATCCATTATGTTCATAGACCTATAAAGTATACATTATACTTTTAATTATAAATCATACACCTGTAAAGATGTTTGTTTTCTTTTTTGAAGTTGATGTGATATATCAGCATCTACTTCTCTATAAAAGCCAAGTGCTTTTCACACCAAGAAGACACCGAGAATAAAAAATACAAAAACACATTATAACATCTCTCACAAATCGTTGTAAATTCAAAAACTTTATTGTAAATTCAAAGACTTCTAATTAAAGTAAATTTTTTCATACTTCCTTTTTGTTCTTTTAATTATCTTTCAGGCAACGCATAAAAGAGGAAACAAGAAGTAAGCAATTAACTTAATTAGAAATAATATTATAATATTTTCAAACATAATTCTAACGCCGTTAGCCTCTTTATTCTGGAATTCATGACCAAAAGATAAAGTAATCCTCTAAATTCAGTAAGCTTTGTTTTATCTCGATTGAGGGAGTTATTTAGCCTTTTTAAATATGATGAAAATCTTTTGATTACAATATTAATCATTTCTTAGAAGGTCAACAAAAAAAGCTAAGAGAGTTAAAAAAAAATAAAAAATAAAGGTGGTCTTCTGAAGAAATTGATTTGCTAAATAGTAAAATACTCTTAGGCCATTACAAAAATATTGTTCAATTTTTTTTCTATTTTATGCGATTAGATAAGTATACTTCATTTGCTCTCCTTTGTTGTTCATTAGAAAGTTTTAACGAATTCATTAGTATTTGCTTATAAAATCGAGAAATTGGTAGATTAATTATTATAAAAGCCATATACTATCCGCATTAGATTGAATTTAGAAGCAGAGCGGTATTGTCTATATCATTTAGTTTATGAAAATAATAGATTATTTAAATTTAGAACTTCTAGGAAACTTTAAAAGAAAAGATAGTTTAGATACTTCTTCTTTAGTTTGTAACTTTGATAAAACATTTAGGCATATTTTACATTTTGAAGATAGGCAGTTAAATAGTATTGTAAATATACTTGAAAATTTAGGAGAAAACTTGGAAAAAAAGAAATTCAAATAAATATAGAAACTTTATTAGAAAGTATAAATATAAATATAAAAACATTAGAAAACAATTTAGAATGTATTAATAATCAAAATAATGAAATATTAAAAAGCAAGTTTCAAATTATAAGTGAAGTAGAACCCAACGCAGAAAAATTAGAAACAAGAATTAAAACGTTAGAAAAAGAAGGAACCATAAATACTAGACAAGATTTAGACAACTGAATAAATAAGTTAGAAAAGTTAGATTTAGGAAAAAAAAAAAACAAAGAACCTAGTAAATTTAAAAAGACCTAGTGGATTTATACGTGATAGATAAAGAAAAGAAAATTATAGCTAGTGGTAGACTGGTAGGTAATCCTTTACTACGGACATAAAGTATAAAAATTGAATCCAAAACAAGACTTAAATCCTTGATAGATGTATAGAAGAAAAGTAAAAAACTTTTAGACAAAATAAAAAAAAAATTAGTAAAAACTTTCGACATACATAAAAAATAAATATATTTAGAATCTTTAATATACCGACATTTATGGTGAAAAATATGTTTCTTATACATGTGAAGATCAATTTATATCCTTAAACTTGATAGAAAAAGAAACTTATAAATAAATTGTTAATAAATTTTTTTGACAAACGCATATAGGATTAATAATAGTACGAGTAAAAGGACTTCATAGAGAAGATTTAGGAGCCAAAGTATTAATATGTTTATACGGTAGCAGATTCACAGACATAGAACAAAGGCTACTAGGAAACATGGAATTAGACATGAATAATAAAGGTGGAAGAGTATACTTTACACCACATTATTTAGTTAAGACTAAAAAATTTCATAAATATATTAAAATATGAATAAAAAGCAAAGGATATTAAGCTTGTGTTTGAATCTCATTTTTAGGACAATAAAGTTTTTGGAATAGTGATTGATGTTAGAATATGTGGTGAAAAAGTGATGAATTTTTTTTGATTTGTGTGTAATACTATTTTATTTGGAGAATGTGTGGTTAAAAGGAAGAAAGAAAAAGATAATGAGAATGAGAAGAGTGTCAAACGGGGGCTAAATGAAAAGAGACGAAGATAATTTATTAATTTGTACAGGATTTATAGGAAGACTTAGTGAAAATAGTACTACTAATTATAGATTAAAAATAACCAAATAATTACTCTATTAAGACAAAAAGGCATAAAAGCTATCCCAACAAAGAAATTTTCTTCAGAGACAAGTGCAGGATTAGATTGAAATCTAGGAAACTTCTTATAAAAAACTATATTAGTACCAGAAAATAATATCGTACAAAAATAGCAATTGGAACTTTAAGTATTAGTTTCGAAAGTTATAATTATCAAGCAAAACAGGTAAAGCATAATGAGGAAGAAAATGAAGAGCAATGTAGATATTTTGAAATAGAAGACCACGATAGTGAAGAGGAAATTAATGCATTAAATGGAGAAAGCGAAGGAGATGAAAGTGAAGACGACGAAAAATAATTTAGATATATAGATATGGAATATTATAGAAATCTTAGAAAATGTAGAGAAATAGAAATTAGAATGTTATTAGAAAAAGACCAACTGAATAAAGAAACTAAGATGAAAGAAAGTGGTGAAGGTGATAAAAGAACTAAGATGGAAACTAACGATAAATTTGATAAAAAAGAACCCATGAAAAGTATAGGAGAAAAGTATCATTTTCTCCTGCAAATTTATATATGAATGAAAAGACAAAAAAAATACAAAATCTAGAAAGAAGGCAATTAGAAAAAGGATGCAGTTTACCAGTAGCAAGCGATAAATGATTAATTTTAGAATTAATTAATTGTAAACCGCAAGACTGACCTAGTGCTATAATCGAATGGGAAAATTCTGTAATTAGAGCATATAATAGTATACCTATACAAATGACCGTAGAACAAATGTGGGCTTATTTAGAAATTTATTTAGGTAAGACAACGTTAGATATACGTTACAGTTAAAAGACTAAAACATGATGAAATTAGATTAAGAATGGCCGGAGGAGACAACCCTAGAAATTTTACAAGCTTTATTAGAGAAATAATTATAGAATTTGACCCTAGTAGAGATAGCACTAACGAACAAAATAGAACCTTAGAAAAAATAGAAAAGTTAAGTATTAATAATATGAAATACATACAACCATTTTTATAGCAAATTATAAAGAACTTATAACTTTTTTCAATCACACTATTAAGTTATGTTAATTTAGTTCAACAAAGGCATATTTCTCTCGTGAGGCTCTCTATTTTGTAGGCTTTTTATAACTCTTGATTGATGTATAGGTAGCAAAACTCTTTCTTTTTTCCCAGTTCTCATAGTATGTGGTCAAATCCAATTTTTGTGGTCCAGTCCGACTTTTTCTTTTCACTTTTCTTTCTTTTAGTTTTACATTTTAATTATATGGACAATACTTTTGCTTTAAGTATCTTTATATTTTACACCATTTTTTTTCTCGAAATCCACGACTCCATCCATATTGCACAAATCAATTTGAGGCTTGCTTCCTTGATAGTCCTTTTAACAGCTTATAAATTATGTTTCATAACAGAAAGTGCAAATAATGTGTGGATACTAGAAAATATGAGATAAAGAGTGTAATTGATCAATTTAAATTTAAGTTTTATCAAACATGCACTTAATTAAAAATAGAAAACCCTATTAGGAATGCAAAGGAACGGCGCACGATCGAGGCGGTCATAACAATTTTCTCCTGTCAAGAATTTTTGAGAGGGAGCTGATGGAGATTAAAAAACTCTCATTTTCCATGCTATTTGTGTATATATATATTTAACTTTTAATATTTTTTTAAAATTAAATTTTATAATAAAAATGTTAAAAATAAAATAATATAAAAAATTCGAGTTATAAGAATCAGGTCCATCGAGAATTTTATCCTCCCTAAATTCAATATCCAAATTAGTGACACTATCTGCAATCTGTAATATTTTCCCCTTGTTTGGTAGATGTTAAAATGTTTAGTTAAAAAGTTATGAATCTCATAAAATTAGTAGATAAAATAGATTATTAATTTTGATTCAGATTAAAATCTGAATTTTAATTCTTATTTTAAAATTAAATTCTATAATAAAAATGTTAAAAATAAAATAATATAAAAAATTCGAGTTATAAGAATCAGGTCCATCGAGAATTTTATCCTCCCTAAATTCAATCTCCAAATTAGTGACACTATCTGCAATCTGTAATATTTTGCCCTTGTTTGGTAGATGTTAAAATGTTTAGTTAAAAAGTTATGAATCCCATAAAAATAATAGATAAAATAAATTATTAATTTAGATTCAGATTAAAATCTGAATTTTGATTCTTATTTGTAAACATAAATTAAAAAAAAATTAATTCGACTAAATTACTGGTAATAAACTGGGAGAAATTAAAGATACCTCATGCCAACGGAAACGGAAGAATTTGCGAGGGGAGCAGCCAACGAGAACGTCATATTACATAACAGAAGTAGGGGAAATATAACGGATCACCCAAATGCTGCAAACACAAACGGGGAATGATTTTATTAACTACACGAATTTAAACCATATTCAATCAACACTCGAAAATCTAATCGATTTGAATTTATATTTTATTAGCTTCACACCTTTCAAGTTCTTAGGATCTTTTTTTTTTTTTGTCAGTTAATTGTTGTTGGGAATGTAACAGTTAAAAGTCTTCAAATCACAATACAAGCTAACATGTATATAGAGCATAAGTCAAAAGCTCAGATGCTAAAATCTTCAGCTGACAATGCTAACAAAATATATATGTATAGATCATAAGAAATACATATAGAAATCGAGAATAACATAGTGAGTAAACTGGAGCTTTTCTTCCTTGTTAATGGTCGAACCAGTCAGGCTCAGGAACAGTCTTCCATGACATGCAAATCACCGTCCAGAAAGAGCTAGGGAACCGGCCAGAAACTCTTCACACTTGGCTTGGATCATCGATCAAGAGATCTACCAAGAACAGCCAAGATCAAGTTCTAAATCGAACCTAAGCCTTTGAGAAATATCAACACCACTTAGCCACTATTTCAGACCTAAGTGTACACAAAGATTTCCCCCTTCCAGGCTAAAAGATCGATTCCATGGACCACCAGAAGAAGAGGAAGAAACCGGCTGTTGAATGCAAGAGAAAGAGACCAAAAATGAGAGAGAGAAAGTGACTTGTTCAAAAAGAAAGAGACCCACGTGAAATTTGTACCAAAAGTCAAGCCAAAAATAAATATCTCAATCAAGAAAGAATCCTAGCCATCCAACATATCCAATAGTCTTAAATAAATAAAAGTAACACAAGCCGAGTCAAAGCACTAGCCCAAAAAGTTGGTAGAACCACAAAAGCTCACATTCTTCACCTTGGTTCTCATAACACATACGTTCTCTCAGTTGCGAATTTGCACATGGAAAGACTGTTCATCATCAGACTTGCATTCAAAGGATAAATC
>CAIGRF010177664.1:2757-15283 GCA_903798235.1 Fraxinus ornus
TAAAATACTGCATTTACTTAATAATTCCTTCATAAAGATAAGTTTCAAAATCATAATTACATAACGTAGATAACTTGTAGCTTAAATCTCATCTAATCTAACTCTTTATCGGACTCTAATTTAATGTCTTCTTCTACATCTATAAAAAAAAAAAAAGAAAAAAAAAAGAAAGATACATTTAATGGAGCATAGCATATTTAAGTAATTATTCATTGACCAAAAGAAATGAGTCGTGTACAGCGCGCCTAGACATGCCTAGCCTGGAAAAATTGGGCCTCCAAGAGAAAAGCGCGCCTAGCACGCCTAGTCGTCTAGGCGCGCTTTGCCACGCCTAGGCGCGCATTAAGCGGTCAACGTTGTCCGTTGACCGCTTAGCCTCAAAGCGAGGCGTTTTCATCCCGCTTCGCGCTTAGGCGCGCTTTTTAGAACAGAGGATAAAATTAATGGATAATTATGATGTGAAGGCGCCTAGGCGCGCCTTTTAGAACAGAGGATAAAATTAATGGATAACTATGATGTGAAAACGTACTTCTAGTTGATATATATATACACTTACGGATCGGTACTTGACGTGGACATTCACGTTAGTCATTTGACAGTGCTAAAGACGGATGATGTGTAATTGTTGTGTGTGACGTGGACATTCATGTTTGTCATTTGATAGTATTAATATCTAGGTTGACATAGTACAATGAAGCAGTAGGTAGAATCAGAATGATCAAATTTGCATGCAGATTTGAAGTTGGATTATTTGATAGAGGTAATTTGAAGTTGAATAATACAAATGTAATTTTGCTCAAAGTTGGTTGACCAGTAGTGCATGCAACCCAATCCCATAACAACTCTAACCTGTTCTTCGAATAGTAACCTAGTTATATTTGCAAAATTAGTGTTGCAATGTGAGCCTCATGATCTGAACACCAACCTGGTTAACTAGAGAACCAACCTAGTTGGAAAACAAATTTATTTTTACAAAATTGGATCCATGGACTTTATCCGACGATTCAAAATAGATATTATTATCGTTGGACTAATCGTGCTACTAAAACAAAAGGATTGAAGATCAAAATGAGATTGCATAATTACTTGCCACTCCAACATTTTTTCCTATATATATATGACACCAAGGTTTTAATTTTTCCCAAGTTCGAGTATTTAAGGAAAAAAAAAAGAGCATGGTAAATTTATCTTCTATAGAAATTATACAAGTAAAAATACATTGTTTCATGTCTCACATCATTCTACCTAAATT
The DNA here is from genome assembly GCA_903798235.1 of Fraxinus ornus. Classification (NCBI taxonomy): domain Eukaryota; kingdom Viridiplantae; phylum Streptophyta; class Magnoliopsida; order Lamiales; family Oleaceae; genus Fraxinus; species Fraxinus ornus. The sequence goes on from CAIGRF010177664.1 coordinate 4,010, forward strand.
TGATCAACAATAAACTTTTGAGTATGAAAAGTGTATGTTTTAAAGATTTTTGGGCAAATTTAGATGTCTATTTCTATTATTTTTTAAGTCATCAAAGCTCAACAATCTTTTGAAATCTTCCTTTCAACTTACTATTAATTTTTCTAGTAATTAATCAATTAAAAGTTGAGAAAAAAAAAATTGTGTTTATCGTTCTGAGATCTTACAAAAATCTGATATATTTAACTTCAACTGAGCTCTTAACAAGTAAATTCTAATCGTTAGTCAATTAAAAATTTTGTTCTCTTTTTTTCGTATTAATTTTCCTTTTTTATTTCAAAAATAAAAACTTTAATAAAGAAAATTAATTTGGAGAGCAGTCACCGTCACAGTCCATTGCGTCGGTTTTGTGGGGTCCATGGCTCGTGATGTAAAATTGAAGAGTGGACCAATCAGATGGCGAGTGATGAGCATAACAACACGATTTAAATATTAAATTATATAACCTTGGGGAAGCAATCTTTTTGTGCTTTGTTTTAAATAAGCTAAAAAAGCACTTTATGTACTTTATAATTAAGGACTAAAATAAGCTAAAATTCCTTTGTTTGAGCTGCAGTGGGCATGTTTCACATCACTTAATCAAAGGGACCCGACCAATGTAAAGAGATTATAATATAATTTGTTAACTAAGGAATTCTTAGAGTAGAAGCATGTAGTAACTTATAAGTGAAAAAAATAATGGTTGGATTCTCTTAAGTTTAGCAAATATTAGAGTTTGGATATTCAGTTTAGGGCTGTGCTAATTGTATCCATAGGGGTATCCATTCACCCCCCTATTGGTGGGGCCCCGCCGACAGGGGGGCGCATGGTGTCCATCCCTATGGTTACAATTATGTACTCATAGCATTTTCTTTCAATTTTTTTTTTTATTATTATTATTTGAGTCTCCATTCTTTTAGTTTTGTAATACTTGAATTTATACATGCAATTTTAAGTGAGAACTATAAGTATTTCAAAATTGAAAAGTCGAGTATAGAAATGTTAAGAGTATTAGTTGAATGTCTAAGTAACACAATATGCAAAAGTTCGTATCCTTGAATATAGTTTTCTTCCAAGTTTCATCCTAGTTTGGACTCCCTTATTTCAAAAATGCATTTTTCAAAATCTCATTTTCAACTACACATTCTTTCATAATGTTATACGTAAATTCACAATTTTCCTATTTTTTTAACCATACATTCTCTAAAAAATCGCTATTTTAAAATGCATTTTTCCTAAAATCTGATTTTAATCGAGCCAAAACATGAGATAAGTTTTATTTGATTGAAGACAAAACTACTCAAAAGTCTGAAATAATTTTAGATATTCTCTTTTCATTTAACATAATGCTATGAATTCATTCTCTTGAAAGTAAAAATCACATTGTGACCACAACTTAGAGAAATGACAACGACAACGTAATTATTACAAAAACAACCTATAGAGTCTTAATCGGAATCCAAGTATGACAAATTAAAGCGTTGAATACAATTAATTTCTCTTTAACTTTTTCGCCGTCTTATATTCCATTTCTAGCAAATGAAAAATAATTATAAATCAGAAATATAAAAATGTTTGATCTTATTTTTCATCCACAAAATTAACGTCGAATCAAAAACTAAAATAAATAAATTTTGAATGAGCATATTTATATTTGTAAATTCACTAATAAGTATATTCTTTTTTTAATATTGTGGTGTTCTAAAAGAGGTTGTGCCCATGGTATGAGGCATTTTCAAAAAGTTTCACATATAGCAATAACTCATATTTTTGGACCTAATGGTTATTGCGACCTTGGCACTAAATTAGTTTTGACAACTTTTGGATTATAAAAAGGATATTGTGCTTTTAAGCCTTGTTTGTTAAAATAAGACCAGTTTTTTTGTTTTTTTTAAGCCCCCGTTTTACAACCATCATAAAAAGTTTTTTGGGAAAAAAGAGTTTTGGAACTGTATTTTTAGGAGAATGTGTGGTTAAAAAGTAGGGAAAATTTTGGAGTTTATGTGTAGAATATTTTAGTGTGAGAATTTGTGGTTGAAAATGAGTTTGAGAAAAAAAAAGTTTTGTAAAAATGATTATCAAATAGGGGCTTATTTTCAACCACACTTTTATATAATAAAATATTTTACACGTAAACTCAATTTTTTTTTCCTATTCTTTAATCAAATATTTTTCAAAAAATTACTATTTCAAAACTTATTTTTCCCAAAAAATTCTTTTTAATGAAAGACAAACCGATGCTTATTTTTCAATTGTTTAGCTTTTACAATTTTGGAAATTATATAGTTTTAGGAATTATTAAGTAATTATACCATTATTTTCAAAATACATTTTTCTTTCTCTTATTTTCAATGACACATTTTTCAATAAAATAATATTACACGCAATTCCAAAATTTTTCCTTATTTTTTAATCACACATTCTCCATTAAATTTCTATTTCAAAATGTATTTTGGGAAAAAAAAAAAATGGGGTTCAACATGCTCTATGGTATTTAGGATTCTTGGGCATTAGTTTATTTATTTAATGACTAGAGAATAATTAGAATAATATTTAAAAAGCCTTTTTACCCCTAGCTTCATGTAGGCACGCTTAGACCTGTAAGACTTGAAATTTGACATTGACGTTTTGCCATGCTTTACGTTTTTAAAAATACTTTTTTGGTCTACAAAATTAAATAGAACTGGTTAATATGAGTTAAATGTAATATTCCATGTCAGTTAAAGATGAAACAATTAAACATCGTATAATAGTTTGAGTTATTTTGTTAATAAAGTTGATCTTTTAAGGAGACGAAACTTCAAATCTTAGTATAGTAGTTTAAACGAACAATTCTTTTCCTTCAAAATTTCGATGAGCATTTAGCTACCGAGATTAGCATGCTAAAATAAGCTACCATTTTGTAGGGTGTATTAAATCTTGTTGTCTATTTATTTCATTTGTTCGATGTGGAAGATTACCCCTAACTTGCACGGATTTTTCTTTTTTTATTAGGCATATCTATACTTTTTTGGCTAAAATGTTTTTTTTATAGTTATTTAATGAACATTCTTTTTGTGTTTGGTCGGGTGTGCAGTCTCCTTATTAGTTTTTTGTTTCTTTACAAAGCCTTTGTTAAACATTCCTTTACAACTAACTCTCTCTCTCTCTCTCTCAAGCTCAATATAATAGAGAAGAAGACATAAAGAAGAATACTGGTTTCTATCACTTGCTGGTGGGCGGTGGTGGAGGGGTATTCTGCCACCACTTTCTCCGGCGAAAAGCTTCTCCAGCAATCAATATTTCTACTTAAAACACAAGGTGATTAATGCTTATATACAAAGAGAACACACACATATACACATTGATGTATAGGAGATCAGTTCATTTTCATTTTTAACTTGGCTTCTATATATATATATACCCTATCCATTTTTTTCTTTCTTTTCCTATTTGAGGAAAAGAGGTTGTTCTTTTCCTTTTCCTTTCGCTTTTACTTTCCCTCGGGATCTGATCATTCTTTGAAACTCAGGGTCAGTTCAGTTTCCCGAGGAAAACATTTTCTGTCCTAAAATTCCTTCTTTTTAAGGCTTAAAAGTTTGCAAGAAACTGACAAGAAAGCTTCAAAAAAAATTTCCTTTTCTGCTAACTGATTGTTTGTAAACAAGGGTAGATAGAACCGGATCGATCGGTGAAATTTAAGGGCTTCTCTACATAGACGACCGTTAAGGTTTCATCAATATCATTTTTCTTCTACTATATTTGATTGTTTTCGTATATAATTTTTTTTTTTATGCTTCATTCTTGAGTATATTTTCTAATAATTAATGAAATTCTAATTGTTTATATGTCTAGTTTTGGATACTTTTATCTATATTATTGTTATAATTTTAGGGTGACATATTCAATATATGTAAAATTAATTGAGAAATTTTCCTTTACTATTATCATTTTTTCTTTCAATCCCTTTGGATGTTGAACAAGCCAGATCTCTCTAATTTACCAATAAATTATCCTACAAACGCACTTAACTTCTGAGAAAGGACAAATTCTTTCATGAAGAATTTGTATTAGTTTCTTGATCGATTTTGAATAAAATCAAAGTTTTCGCCAAAAGTTTCCATTTTCTATTTGCTACATGATCTCATTAAAGTTTTTTTTTTTTTTTTTTCTGATATTGTTTTTCTATAGGGTTTTACATTATGAGTGGAGCAATCTTTGTGTATGGTCTTTATTCACATCCCATGCCTCAAGCAAAAGCAAACTTGAGTAGTTTTACCTACATCTTCATGTAATTAAAGGTTGCATGCTTTTTCCTCCATATACAAAGAGGATTCATGAAGTCTATAATTATGAAAACCAATGTTTAATGTTGTTATTTTTTTCTCTTCTGAATTTTTTATTTCAATTTTCGATTTCACTTTCTTTTGTTTTTCCTATACTAGTGATTTAATGTGTTAAATATAACATAATAAACTCCCTCGACACGTTTCCCTTTTTCTTCACTAGGCTTCTACTCTTCGATTTTGGTGTGCTCATTTTTTAGGTTTATCTCAAGATATGTGAAAAGTTTAAACCCATGTTTTCTTCAACCATTCAAGAACACTAAGCCCCTATTTGATAGGAATTAAAATTTAGATTATAATTTAAGTCATAATTAACTATTAATTTATACCACATATATATTTCATTGGTCCTATAACTTTTCAACCACACATTTCATCAACAATTTTAATCTCCGAGCTAAATTTATAAGTTCGTCTCAATGAATTTAGAGTCAACTGCATGAATAATTTTCTTCTACTTCCTTCCAATGATTGCTAGATCTATTCAAAGTTTTAAAGCAATTACTATACAGTTAGTTTTGCTCCAGTTATCTATCTTTTGACATGCTTAATCAAGATTGCATCACTCTTATAAGCCAAGCCCCATAGGCCTATGCAAATCATGTCTTGTTAACCGTCTAAGTCATTTTATTAATCTTTTATCGATTCATGCCGCATCTAAAGGTCTATACATAACATGTATTTACATTTCTTTTCGTATTTATTTTAATATAACCATACAGCCATTTTTAACATGCTCATTTTCTTAGGTTTTCCATATGGTCATTTCATCGTTTAATAACTCACTACCCTTGGCTGTGAAATTTTATCTTTAACGTTACAGAGATCTTCGTATCACATAGAATTTTTGTAACAATTCTCCATTTCATATAACCTGCTATAGTCATATTCATTAGCTAGAGCATCTTGAATTTCTCATCCCATCCTAATAATCAAACCTATCTGCGAATGTTAAATCACTCATGGATAGATCTTATTCTATAATAACTCCATTATCATCTTGCACAGATGTTTGCATCCGAGCAAGAAGAGGTCTTGAGTCAAAGTTTTATGATATCCACAAAAAATTATGGGTTAATTTTTGATGAAAAATAATTCTCCTACATGTGGGAGGACGTATTGAAAATATAAATATAAATAAATGTATCTCTTTATTAATTTAAATTTTTAGATGGAGTGTTTCAAAATATAAAATTCTCAACCATCCATGCATATGATAACGTGCTATCTACATACACATTTGTTAGTTGAGTTACTCCTTCATAAACATACAGGCACGATCCTCTGGCATGTATTCATAATATCTAAAATACAGATTAGGTTTTCTCTTCGGCCTTCATAACTTTTCAAACTTCAATATATAACTTACATTCGTTTTAACTAAAAAAATGCAGGTACAAATCTAGATTTGAAACATGAATTCTTTTTCACACGTACCTCCTGGTTTTAGATTTCATCCTACAGATGAAGAATTAGTTGATTACTACCTTCGAAAAAAGGTTGCTTCAAAAAGAATTGACCTAGATATCATAAAAGACATTGATCTTTACAGAATCGAGCCATGGGATCTTCAAGGTACATACAGCTTCTTTTTATGGTATTTAATACCTTCAGTTTTTAGCCAACTAGGCTTAGTTTGTTATTATTGTTGAATTCTTTTAGTTTTTTACATTTTTATTTTTAATTTCATTAGCTTTTTGAAATTTACATCTTATTAATCTCTTTTTTTCTTTCCTGAATTTAAACAGAACTCTGCAGGATAGGACCTGAAGAACGAAATGAATGGTATTTCTTTAGTCATAAAGATAAGAAATATCCTACTGGAACTCGTACAAATAGAGCTACAAAAGCAGGATTCTGGAAAGCTACAGGAAGAGACAAGGCAATTTATTCTAAGCATAGTTTGATTGGCATGAGAAAGACCTTGGTATTCTATAAAGGTCGAGCCCCAAATGGACAAAAATCAGACTGGATAATGCATGAGTATCGACTCGAAACAAATGAAAACGGCACTCCCCAGGCAAGTTTCAATCAAATCTATAGGCTTGCATATGAGCATGGTTATCAGAAATGTGAAATACAATTATTACATATTTCGTACACTAAACTTAATAATAGTCACCGTCTATGAAAGGAAGTGGTTAAAATCTTTGTCCTAATATCTTGTCCGTCTTGTCTAATGTGTCAAACATGTACTAAATTTACGCATGTAAAATGTATTCATGTCCAATATAATTGTATTTAGCAATCTATGTCAACATAAACTAAATATATAATTCTCAAGATTCTTGTTGAAGAGTATAATTCTTTGCAATCAAAGAGTTTTAAGTCTCGGTGTTACTCTTTTATAAAATATAAGCACATGTTGAACTTTTCATGAAAATATGAATCGGGTTGCACGTGATTGGGCGTGTCAAAATTTAAATTCTTAAATCTCTTAAATCTTGAGCTTTTAAACAAGATGATTTAATTCAAAACAATTAGTGATTCCAAATATATTGCATCTCAGACTATTGTACGATTATCACGCTTTTGATCCAATGAGAGATTGTTAATGCCTAATGAAGGTTTTTAATTGGAGTTGCAGGAAGAAGGATGGGTGGTATGCAGGGTGTTCATGAAGAAAATGGTAACTACAAGGAAGGAGGGAGAGCATGAATCCCTATGTTGGTATGATGATCAAGTTTCTTTCATGCCGGATTTTAATTCCCCGGGGCCGATATCTCAAACTTATGCTAACTCATATCAACCTCACTACACCTGCAAACAAGAACTCGAGTTGCAGTACAATATGCCTCATGATGCATTCCTGCAGCTTCCTGAATTAGAAAGCCCGAAAGTCCCACAATCCGCAGCCAGTAGCTCAATAATCCCTTATGGTATTTTGCAGTCCTCAACACTTGGAAAGGAAGAAAATATGCATCAAAATAATCAATTGCACATTACTGAGAATTACAGCAATGATCAAGTCACTGACTGGCGAGTTCTCGACAAATTTGTTGCATCTCAGCTCAGCCAAGATGATGCTAGACATGATAATGCCTATTCAAATGAGCAGTCTGATCAAGTTTCTGAACAAATGAGCATAATGCATAATGATTTGAAGGCACAAAATATGGCTGTAGAACTCGCCTCAGTTTCCAACTCCAGCTCCCGAGTTGATCTTTGGAAGTAACAACATTAATATTAATACTAATTATATCAAGAAAGAACAGTTAATAGAAGTTCTGGTTGGTGTACATAATAAAACTTGAATTGCAAAATTAATGCAGTGATATATATACCTCGATTACGATCAGATCAAGTAGACATGTTAATATGTATGTGCACATTATAATGTTGTAAAGCATCGTGCTGGTGGCACATATATGAGACCGATGAATATGTATTTCCTTTATTTAATCTCAAGATTTGCTTTTTATTAACTTTGCCTTCTCTGTTTGAGTGTTGGGGGTAAAAACTAAGACTAAGCTCGGCCGAGAAAAGGTGGTGCATTGATGAAAGGACTGTATGGTTAGAGGTTCTGGTATCGAAGGGATTAGGGAATGATACGAGCATTTTTATGTAGGTAATGTGAATTGTTTTTGTAAATAAGCTCTCGTGAGGCTTTGATCGATGCCATAAGATTTTGAGAAGAGAAGAATTCACTTTCCTATCTATGTATGATCATACTAGAATGTGTGCCAATAGCAACGGAATTTTACTGATGGACCAATTGTTGTGTGAGGAGTACAAAGGAGATAAATACACACACTGATAGATCAGAAAAGAAATGACATGTCAGCAGAAAAATGACAGCTTCCTAAGCTCATAAACCTTCAGATTTTAATGACAATAAGCCAAACTATAGGGATAATCTTGGTCTCATATATCCCTTAGATAAAATGTAACTAATTTCTTTCGGAGATGATGAGGGTTTCGTTTTTAGAATCTTAGTAGTGACTTTTTTTAAAAGAAATAAAAAAAAAATAAAAATAGAACACCACGAAGGTGGATAATTTATTGATACTAAAATGCAAAAATAAATTGTAAAGAAAAGAGGGAGGTGTGAACAGCCCTCCCGTTAAATAAATTCTAATTTTATCTTCCATAGTACCTGCCCAATAATTACTCCTCGTTGTCATAATTCATATCAAACATGGAAAAGTTTAAATTTTGACACCTTGCAGAAAAAAAATTAAAATAAAACATGGGAATGTAACTCAAAAGATTACTCGAGGGTTATGCTTCTTCAAGTTTAGAATCATACTTTACAGCTATTAACAGACAACTATAAGGAAAAGTTTGACGTACTTGCCACCTTAATCTTCGATCAAATTTCAAAACGTTTCTCTTCACTGGAAAACAAATGAGAAATAGAAGGAAACTAAGAAATTGTGAAGGCTGGTGCTTGGCGAAGTGAGTTGGAATATATGTGTGTGTGTGTGTGTGTGTGTGTGTGAGATATGCTAGAGAAACCAATTGGAGATTGATTCACATGTATGCCGGTAGCTAGTATGGTCTAGAAGTGAACTCTATAAAATTATAAAGTTGTTACAACCTGAGAAAATTATATAAAAAATCAAGCCTAGCTGGAAGGATTAATCAAATGTTCCATAAACTATGGCTTACAGGGCATTTTCCTGATATATGACATAAAAAGTACACTTGTAGGCTTGTAGCTCTGCATGACTTTTCTACTGGAGCAATGGCACGGTATGAAAGAGAAGACATTGTTACACTGGTGTAAACCATTAGGTTAAGACTTAAGATGGCGAAAAAATACCCACAAAAATTTAGAAAAGGAACACTAAGTCGAGTTACGACTATGTAGGTTGACCTAACTCAGATGCTAGCAATGGCACTCGTAGTGTTAATTCTACAGCTCAGGTTTACTAGCCGAAGCACAATAATGATAGCGCGTGGGTTTTTATTGGGAAAAGCCCACTAAAAAGGGGGGGAAAAAAGGAAGGAAGGAAATGGTACAAGATTTCACTCTTGTCGTGTAGAATATTTTCCATCATCAGCAGCTCACGAATTCCCGATTCAAAGACGAAGAGTTTTGGAAGTTAATGAAGATGGAAAGGGAAAGAATCCATAAAATACTGTTTTTTTCACGTACATTTCAAAATTCTGTTAGTTCTGTATATATTTATACCTCTGAAAAAGGAATCAGAGGTTCCATCCATGTATAATTATGCAATGAGAATAAGAAACACAGAATAATGTTGTTTGTCAGCCGTTTATTGACTTGGGACATGATTTTACTTGGGTTGAATTCTAAGCATGAAAGTCTCTTTCAAGGAATGACAATTGCACATGAGGCATAATCATTCAGCGTGCTCTCATGCCCTCTTTATATTATTCATTATCCACACACAGGGACACACAAGCGCTTTTTACCAAGTTTAAGGTTAACACATTTATATTGTTGTATCACGGCCTGTTTATTAGCATTATTCTAGGCTATTTCTTGTGTCCTGCCTAGAGTTATATAATAATGCATTTTTATTTTTATTTTTATTTTTTAAATCAAAATGGTGGCAATTTATTAATAGGAGAATTTAAACATAGAACACAAAAACTTACTCCAACTTTGGGTACCAAAATAAATTTACTTGACCCCTTCAAGTAGCGAGTGTAAAAATGACTCGGAGTTGAAGAGAACGAAGAGTATCACCTAAAATCTCATGAACTGTAGTTGTTTAATTTTTACACTATTCTTCTCATTTCCCAGTGAGTTTTTTCTTACAACTTTACAGGAAAGTTAAGCCAAGTTCCTTCAAAGTCTGTACCGTGTTATTTCATTATTAATAATACATGCCACCTAAAGTCGTTTATATAATACAAATAAGGAAAAAAAAAAAAAAAAAAAACCGTTTAGAGACGCGGAGTACAAAAAATATTTATTTTCGAATTTGGATGTAATCCAAATTATTTGTTGAAGATAATTAGAAGTCCTAATTAAAGTGCACATTAACTAGAATCATATTTGAAATGCAATTGTGAAATCCTATTCAAGTTTACTTGGTGAATTCTAATTGAAGCTCTATTTGGAAGCACATTGGGACTAGGAATTCGTGTTGGACTTGAAGATGACTTTGGAATAAAGAAAAACAAGTTTTCGGAGTAAATGACTCGAGAGTGAGCTCCACGGCGCCATCATCGCGGAGCCACGACACCGAAAGAAAACTGCCCAGCGCTGCAGCATTGGGGTCTAGGCACCACGGCGCCACCTGATTTGCCTCCCTGCGTTGTTTTGGTCTCATTTTTCGTTTTGGACTCAATTTTTGACATTTTACTTCATCTACAACTCTACTATAAGGGTTTGAATGTCTCATATTTGTTCCTTATATATAGTTGAATCTTCATTTTGATTTAGAAAAAAGTTAGACAAATCATAACATACATAATCTTTATATTCTTTCTCCATATTAAATAAATCTTCATTCTCTTCAAATTATTTATTCTTGTATTCTTGTGAACAATTACTTTATATTGCACTTAATCTCTTACTTTCTCACAACAAACTGGTATTAGAATATTTCAGTTTTCATAACAAGTGGTATCAGAGCTTTTTGGTGTTGAAATTTTTGGGAAGATCGAGATTTTTTTGTGATTGCAACAATGAAATATGATATTCCGTTTTTAGATTGCAAAACAAGATTCTCTTTATGGCAGGTAAAGATGCGAGCCGTACTCGCTCAAATGAATTTGGACGATGCGTTGTCGAGATTTGATAAGATGTCCACAACTTGGACTATGGAGGAGAGACAACAGGGGGATCGAAAAACCCTATTACAAATATATCTCCATCTTTCTAATAATATTCTTCAAGACGTTTTAAAGGAGAAGTCAGGCACTGCATTATGGTTAAAATTGGAACAATTATGCATGAAGAGTCTTACTAGCGAATTACATCTAAAACAACGTCCATATTCTCATCGCATGA
>CAIGRF010177668.1:0-15230 GCA_903798235.1 Fraxinus ornus
AAGAACACAAAATTTAGGTGAAAACCCAACTTGGGAAAAATACACGTACAAGGGAGGAGAAATTTTACTTCCAATATATAGTACAAAGAAGAACGTTCCTAACATATGGTGGAGTCCTAACATAACATGCATAACAAATAATGAAGTGTTTGAGTTTGTTTTGGAAAGAAAAAACTGCCAAATACGTGATAAGGAATTTCCTACATAAGACGATCGTTCGAACGGTCGCCTAGCGGTTAACGAGCAGTCTATTCACTGCAAAAACCGCTTGAGTGGTCCGACGATGGCCAAAGAGCGGTGAACAAGCGATTTCTTGTCCTTATCCATCTTTGATTTCTTCAAGGTATACTACCAATTTCCATTAGAATCCGGGAATCTAACAAATCTCCACCTTGACATGAATTTCAATGCAAAAAATAAAACTTCAATTTCAACAAAAAACTCTACCTCTTCCACAAAAGCCCCTAAGAGCAAACTTAACAACAAATATCAACAATGCTCAAGCAATGCTCAAGCTTGACTACAAAGAATGAGTTGATCATCATATCATCAGGATTATCTTGGGCGCCAACTTTACTTAGAACAATATAAAATTCTTCATTGAACTAGGGTTCTACCTTTGTTATCTATTCCTTATCCTTGGCTGCTATCAACATATAAGAGTAAATATACAAATGGCCCATCACCAAACTTCTTAATGTAAACGAAACTATCATAATTGCTTCTTTTGAAGTTATTAGTAGTCATAAATGAGTCGAACATTTTATACCACTGAACAACTTTCCAACTAATAGCACTACCATCAAGCGTAAAAATATACCCTTTAGGGGATATTCTCTTATCAAGATTTCCAACAAAATCAAAATTAACACAATTGTTTGGCTATGTAGAAAGTTCTTCACTAGAATCAATACTTTCAGCCACATTCACGGCATAAGCAACCAAATTGTCTCACCGTACCTTTGTGGAGATCTAATATCTCTTATGGACCTGTCTTTAATAATAGAATATTGTGGTGCAGTTGGTTGTAGTTGCAAAGCGATACTACCTTTAATGTCTCAACTAACTGATATGTAGACTATAGCATAGATCCTAAACCAAACTCAAAACTCCACCCGTGTGTTTAATTTCTGCTAATTCGTATCAATAGATTCTATGAAACCCTACAAGACATATAATTGGGCAGACCTTCTATGTCACTCATTCAATACAACATAGGCACATTTTCTAACTTTTATACCTCCACATTCACTAGTGAACATGTACCCTTTTGAATCAAGAGTACCAAAGGATATAATATTTCTCTTCAGATTCGGAACATATCTCACTTCACAAGTATCCTGAAAGTCTTATCATACGTCTTGATTTTGAAAATTCCAATACCAGCTACCTTACAATGTGTATCATTTTCCATTATCATAGCATCTTTGGAAACTATTTTATATGTTGAAAACCAATTCCGATTGGAATACATATAAAATGTGTAAGTTGTATCAAGAATCCAATCATCGTAAGGTTTGGAGTCGCCTTTAGAAATAACTAAAAACTCTCCATCACTATGACAATCTTCGGCAATGTTAGCTTCTCCTGAATCTACTGGTTGTTTTCCCTTCTAATTTGAACAGCGAATTTATTTTTATTCGTAGTCAGATTTGATGTGCCTATTTTTCATGCAATAATTACAGATTCTTAACCACCATGAACAATAAGGCCCTTTGCGTAAGCTTTAGTTACAGATTTTTAACCACCAGTGAATTTATTTTTATTCATAATGTACTTTCTCAAGTTTTATTAAGTTTTGAGACACTGCATCTCAAATAAATTGCATTTATATGTTTAGTGTGTCCAAGAAGCACACGGTTATTACGCAAATGGATGGCGCATTGACTATCAAAGTAAGCAAACCTTCTTTAATAGCTTCGGTTGTAGCAATATACTCAGATTCAGTAGTAGATAAGGCAATAATATGTTAGAGTTGAAACTTCCGACTTACACAAGAGTTAATCAAAGTAAACATCTAAGAAGATGTAGACTTCATATTATATTTATCACAGCTATAGTCAGCTTCCGTGAACCAGTTTCACACCCTCCATCGGTACGCAAATATTTCGCCTTTTTACCTATTTCGTTCACTACCTTAACTTTTTAATTTTTAAAATTAGCGAAGGTTTCAGATTTATCTTTCAGGAAATAAACCCACACATGTCTGGAGAAATCATTATCACCAAAAGTGAGATTACTCCCCGCACCTTAGAGATCAGTGTGAATATTTTATAACATTCTAAATGTGTTTGTGTTAAATACAAATGACATCCTACAATATTTACTAAGCTTACAATGATCACTAAATGGCATGTCAGACACCTGACCCTTACCAAACACATCATTATCGTTAAGAAACTCTTAATTCCTCTAACACTAACGTGAGCTAACCTATTGTGTCACTTCTGTGTGTGATCAGTGTCGGTGATAGTGAGATTTAAACCACTCATACCTCAACATGTTTGATGTAATGCCATTGTTTCTAGCAGCCTTAAAGGCTCTAAGCGCTTCCCTAAACTTTTTTAACATTCCATTACCAAGTTTACCAATTAAACATGTTCACTCCAACTCCCCTACATAAACTAGATTCCTACCCATATGTGGAATGCAAGTAATTTCTTTTAATACATGCACAAAACTACTGTCAAATCTGACAGTCACACTACCCTTACCAATAATCTTATATGCGACTCCATCCTATGCAAGTACATGTCCGTGATCAAACTCATGCAAATGATCAAATCACAATTTATTTTATGAAACATGAAAGAAAGCACCGGAATCATCCACTTATGCATATGTGAGTTCATAGACAAGTTAGTTTTAATTGGTTTAGTATCTAAGAACATGTTAACTTTCCCAAGTTCATCTCTCGAGATAACAACGTTTATCTCACTGGATTCACCACCTCTCTGATCTAAAACTTTTTTTCTCTTTATCGCATTCATTAATGAAATGTCATAGTTTCCACAACTATAACATTTCCTCCCTTTTACCTTTTCATTGACTTAGAGATATACCTATATGTTTTTCTTCCCACCACTGTTTGTCCATTTCCATCTCTAAAATGAAATATATCCCTCATTTAGTGAATCTCTCTTTCTTTGTCTCGTTTCTCTCTCTACTTTCATCTTCCTCTCCATACTCCTTAAGGAATCGATGACTATATTGGACTTAAGGGTCTCCCTCCCATATTTGATTGAGTTCTTAACTTCCTTATAGTTATCAGGAATAACATTCAAGAGAATAATACACTACAACAAAATGTACTTTTTACGGCATGCAATGCATGCCGTAAAAACCTCTTTACGGCATGCGGCCGCATGCCATATAAAGTCATACCGTAATAGGAGGTTTACCTTTTACGGCATCCAAAGTCCGTCTATGGAACGCCGTAAATTAGTTTTACGGTGTTCAGTTGCATGCCGTAAAAAGTGGAAATATAACATGCCTAACAAATAATGAAGTGTTTGAGTTTGTTTAGGAAAGAAAAAACTGCCAAATACGTGATAAGGAATTTCCTACATAAGACGATCGTTCGAACGGTTGCCTAGCGGTTAACAAGCGGTCTATTCACTGCAAAAACCGCTTGAGCGGTCCGACGATGGCCAACGAGCGGTGAACAAGCGATTTCTTCTCCTTATCCATCTTTGATTTCTTCAAGGTATACTACCAATTTCCATTAGAATCCGAGACTCTAACAAATCTCCACCTTGACACGAATTTCAATGCAAAGAATAAAACTTCAATTTTCAACAAAAAAAACTCTACCTCTTCCACAAAAGCCCCTAAGAGCAAACTTAACAACAAATATCAACAATGTTCAAGCAATGCTCAAACTTGACTACAGAGAGTGAGTTGATCATCATATCATCAGGATTATCTCGGGCACCAACTTTACTTAGAACAATATAAAATTCTTCATTGAACTGAGGTTTTACCTTAGTTATCTATTCCTTATCCTTGGCTGCTATCAACATATAAGAGTAAATATACAAATGGCCCATTACCAAACTTTTTTAACGTAAACGAAACTATCATAATTGCTTCTTTTGAAGTTATTAGTAGTCATAAATGAGTCGAACATTTTATACCAATGAACAACTTTCCAACTAATAGCACTACCATCAAGCGTAAAAATATACCCTTTAGGGGATATTCTCTTATCAAGATTTCCAACAAAATCAAAATTAACACAATTGTTTGGCTCTGTAGAAAGTTCTTCTCTAGAATCAATACTTTCAGCCACGTTCACGGCATAAGCAACCAAATCGTCTCACCGTACCTTTGTGGTGATCTAATATCTCTTCTGGACATGTCTTTAATAATAGAATATTGTGGTGCAGTTGGTTGTAGTGGCAAAGCGACCTTTAATGTATGAACTAACTGATATGTAGACTATAGTATAGATCCTAAACTAAACTCAAAACTCCACCCGTTTGTTTAATTTCTACTAATTCGTATCAATAGATTCTATGAAACCCTACAAGACATATAACTGGGCAGACCTTCTATGTCACTCATTCAATACAACATGGGCACCTTTTCTAACTTTTATGCCTCCACATTCACTAGTGAACTTGTATCCTTTTGAATCAAGAGTACCAAAGGATATAATATTTCTCTTCAGATTTGGAACATGTCTCACTTCACAAGTATCCCGACAGTATTATCATACGTCCTAATTCTGAAAATTCCAATACCAGCTACCTTACAATATTTATCATTTTCCATTATCATAGTACCTTTGGAAACTATTTTATATGTTGAAAACCAATTCCAATTGGAACACATATAAAATGTGTAAGTTGTATCAAGAATCCAATCATCGTAAGGTTTGGAGTCGCCTTTAGAAATAACTAGAAATTCTCCATCACTATGACAATCTTCGGCAATGTTAGCTTCTCCTGAATCTACTGGTTGTTTTCCCTTCTGATTTGAACAACTAATTTATTTTTATTCTATAACTTATAGTAGTCAGATTTGATGTGCCTATTTTTCTTACAATAATTACATATTCTTAACCACCATGAACAATAAGGCCCTTTGCGTAAGCCTTAGATCTTATAACAAGCTGTTTCATCTTCTCATTTGAAACATAGCATCATATACTTTATCAATGGTAAGAGTATTAGACGGTACAAAATAGCGTTTGTGAAAGACATATATGAAGAAGACAGCAAACACAACAAAATAAACCTTAAATCTTCTTATCTATACTCGACCTCCAAGGTCTCCAGATCAGCGACAATTTTTAAAGACGGTTATGTGATCTTCTATAGATGCGCCTTATGTCACGCGAGAGCGATCGTCTAGTGGTTAGTGAGTGGAATGCTGACTACAAAAATCGCTCGGGCGGTTCAAAGGTAGCCATCGAGCTATGAACACGCGATTTTTTCTCCTTATCCATCTTTGACTTCTTCAAAACTTCTTCAAGACATAGTATGAACTCCCTATAGAATTCGGGTCACACCTGAACTCCAATAGGTGGGTTGGGAACCAAAGAACAAAAAACATGAATATTTGCGTTCGGAATGTGTCTATCAATTCAAGTGGCTAAAGTGACTTCTTAGCTCAAATAACTCGATACATTGCAAACCAATTTATAAGAAGGCCAGCTCATATTATCAATTGATTAGGATGCGTACTTTGTATGACCGACCTCATTGATACGAGACTATATGCAACAGCGGAGGGTGGCCAAGATCTCCACATTCGGGTAGTGACCTCTGATTTATGTACATAATTCAATTTAGTTTTAGTTAATGCTATAGATCCACGTGCAACCCATTATGGATTTATCTTAAGATTTAGGAACTAGATCCCAAAATTGATTCTTAATATGAGAACTCATTTCTTTTCTCATGGCACTTTGTTATTCCTCACTTCTTTAACTCCTCAAAGGTATTTAGTTTCTTATCGACTAGTTCTTGATAACTAGTATATGTTATGATATTGTCAGACATCATATGGGGTTCCTTATCTTATTTCCTTTCTCTATCTCTAGCTATTTGATAATTAGTTAGAGGGTTTTTGTTGATAGGATTGTCCTCAACAATTTCTTGATCACGTTCCAACTCTATATTTTGTTGAGTATTACTCTCCATCTCACTCGATTGGAGACTCTTCTCTAACAGTCTCCCATTGTTCTTCACTCTCCTTGCAAGGCATCTCAGACTCATTAAAAATCACATCTCGACTTTTGATTACTTTCGCATCCTTCTGACTTCTACCCTACAACCTATATCCCTTAACACCCTTAGGATAACCTAAGAAGATGCGCTCTTAGCTCTAGATTCTAGTTTTTCCACACTTTGTGAGAGAAAAGAGCACAACCAAAGGTCCAAAGAATAATCAGCACATTTACCTTACCAAATCTCGTACTGAGTATCACCATTCAAGGTAACAAAAGGAGTTATATTAATCAGATATTATACAGTCATAATAGCTTCGTCCTAAAAAGATTTAGGCACTCCAGAACTTAACATTATACATCTAACTTTATCAAAGTATGATTCATGTTTTCAGCAGTCTCATTTTGCTAGGAAGTGTAAGGCAAATCCTATATCTAGTGATGCTAGATTCACTAAACGTATTATCAAATTCAGCATTGCAAAATTCGAGACCATCATCGGTACGCAAATATTTCACCTTTTTACCTATTTGGCTCTCTACCTTAACTTTTTAATTTTTAAAATTAACAAAGGTTTGAGATTTATCTTTCAGGAAATAAACCCACACACGTCTGGAGAAATCATTATCACCAAAAGTGAGATTACTCCCCGCACCCTAGAGATCAATGTGAATATTTTCTAACATTCGAAATGTGTTTGTGTTAAATACAAATGACATCCTACAATATGTACTAAGCTTACAATGATCACTAAATGGCATGTGAGACACATGACCCTTACCAAACACACCAATATCGTTAAGAAACTCTTAAGTCCTCTAACACTAATGTGAGCTAACCTATTGTGCCACTTCTGTGTGTGATCAGTATCGGTGATAGTGAGATTTAAACCACACATACCTCAACATGTTTTATGTAATGCCATTGTTTCTAGCATCCTTAAAGGCTCTAAGCGCTTCCCTAAACTTTTTTAACATTCCATTACCAAGTGTATCAATTAAACATGTGCACTCCAACTCCCCTACATAAACTAGATTCCTACCCGTATGTGGAATGCACGTAATTTCTTTTAATACATGCACAAATCTACTATCAAATCTGATAGTCACACCACCCACACCAGTAATCTTATATGCGACTCCATCCTATGCAAGTACACGTCCGTGATCAAACTCATGCAAATGATCAAATCACAATTTATTTTATGTAACATGAAAGAAAGCACCGGAATCAAGAATCCACTTATGCATATGTGAGTTCATAGACAGGTTAGTTTTAATTGGTTTAGTATCTAAGAACATGTTAACTTCCCCAAGTTCATCTCTCGAGATAACAACATTTATCTCACTCGATTCACCACCTCTCTGATCTCTCAATTTTTTTTTCTCTTTATCGCATTCATTAATGAAATGTCATAGTTTCCACAACTATAACATTTCCTCCCTTTTACCTTTTCATGTGGCTTAGAGATATACCTATCTGTTTTTCTTCCCACCACTGTTTGTCCATTTCCATCTTTAAAATGAGATCTATCCCTCATTTAGTGAATCTCTCTTTCTTTCTCTCGTTTCTCTCTCAACTTTCATCTTCCTCTCCATACTCCTTAAGGAATCAATGACTATGTTGGACTTAAGGGTATCCCTCCCATATTTGATTAAATTCTTGACTTCCTTATAGTTATCCGGAATAACATTCAAGAGAATAATAGCTTTATATTCATTAGAAAAAATTTCACTACAATTTGTAATATCTTGAACCAATTTATTGAAAACATCAAGAATGTCGAGGGATCAATTTTGAAACTGAAAAAACTTTTAAGTAAGAAAGGGTTGTTGGGAATGGATTAAGTCAAATAAAGCTCTTCAGACTTTTCCAAAGTTTTTTTCGCTAGAATCATGTATACCAACTTTTCACAAAACAAAATTAGATAAGTGTAAGATAATATTGGTATAAGCAAGTTTGTTAAACTCATTTTTGTGATCTTCAGTCACAATTGTAGAACAAGTATTATCAATTGCTTTCAAAACCTTTTGTTTTACTAAAATCCATTTCATCTTTTATTGCCAAATTAAAAAAATACATTTATTATTAAAGATACCCAAGTCAAAATGGTGCGCAAAATTCTTAACAAATAAGACATGTAGCACATAAAACAACATTGACAGAGGCAATCAAACAAAGAAAGCCCTAGAGGTCATAGATATACTCCGGTCTAAATTCTTAAGATTTTCGTGAGATTCATGATCTCACTCTCAAGAGAATTGTCGAGCGAATAAGGTCAGATGTAACAATTTCAATCACAAATAGCTCAATAACAATACAGAATTATGCAACGATCATTAAAGCCACAAAAATGATAATATCACTATTTAGGTAAATAGTCATAATATAATAGCATTTGGTAAGACCGCAATCCTGTTGGTCACCCCACATGATGACCTGCAATTGTAGAAATTTAAAGAGTTTCAGTCAACTTATCAAAGCGAACCTATCTGTGGTCCGTAACTATGAAAGATGCGAGATTAATTAATGATTCAAGTCTTTATTGCAAAATCAGCAGACCCACACTTCAATTGCACGACGAACACAGAGTAGGTTAAGTATGCAATAGATAATGGAAATAATCAAAGTAAATCAAGAATCAAACTTCCTTATCAAAGCTCAAAACGATTGGCGCCAAAAGCGGATGGATCGATGCTCAAATAAAGAGCCGAAAACCACACAGTAACACCACACAAATGGGCCCAAGATTACATACTCAAAATGGACCACAAAGGATACCCAAAACCCTATCGAAGCTGCCCATAGAGGTAGCGAAATAGGGGGCAAAACAGGATAGCAAACCGAGGGTAAAATGCACTGATAGAGGTGCAAAACCTATGCCCAAATGCTAGAGAAGAGTCGACACGAGGAGCAGCAAAGGAGGCAACAACAAAGGTGAAATAGTCGCAAGATACAAAACCAAAGAGAAAGAGGCGCAAGTGAGATGACTTAAGAATAGCCATGGAAGTCCCGTGTGTTGTGTCAAAACACAAAGGATAAACATGTCAAGTAATGGGTAGTGCCCATTGAGTGGTCTTGGTCCTCTTTGTAACTTGGACTACCAAGTGTGATTTTCGACCCAATAGCACTTAAATGCATTCAATTATAAGTTTTCAACGAAATTAATTGAATCTAGTATTCGTTCCTGATTATTCATTATCATCCCGAAGTTACTTGCTATCAAAATATTCAATGGGCATTTTTATCCCATTTTCCTGGTCTCATACCCTGTTAAGGCGAGGAGGTGCACCATTTACCATCTCGTTTAATTTTTATATATGTTTTATTTTTTTTCCATATCTTTAATTGATGAAAATCGGTAATCTTTTTTTTTGTATGTTCAAAAAATTATATCTTGAAATGAACTTCAAGCGAGGTGGATAATGGGACGAAGACCATATTTTCCGCATCATCCATGTTCCCGAGACAACAACCCCGCCCCGTCCCACACACTCCACTCCACTCCACTCATGTTCTGTATACCCGATTAGGTGAAAAGTTTCCAACTCGTTCGAGACTGAGCATGCACCGTGAGTATCAATTTTATCGAGTATTTTTGTCATCCCTAATTCAATTATTAGTATCCATCACAAGTAATTACATTTGGTTTGGATTTGTATTGAAAATAATATATTTTTATGGGGTCTACAGCTTTTATCAATTTTTCAACCACACAACTCATAAATTTTTACATGTTAAAATTTTATCCAACGCTTCAATAATAATAAGAAAAGCTAGGGATTTGATAACTTACTTTAAAGTACATGTCCCCATTTCACTCTTCTTCAGTGCAAGTTTTGATGTTACGAAATCTTCCTTTGATAATTCCCATTCTCTATTGGTCGAGCTCGGTTTTTGTTTTGGATATAGTGGTATATTTAACTGTATACAGTAAACCGAAAAAGTTCTAACATATCAATCATTAACAAGTTCAGAGGACAAAATAATTACAATCTCAGTTTTTCCTTTTAGGCAATTATATCAGTGCTCTAAAGATTGCCTCGGTTTGATGCGCATTATTTCAATTTTATTTTATTATTATTATTTGCTTAAACTCAATTTTAATCACATTTTCTCGTAATAAAATAATTTGCACATAAATTCAAAAATTTATTCATACTTTTAACCATGTATTCTTCAAAAATCAATATTAAAAAACTCATTTTGACGAAATAATGGGTATCAAATAGAGGTTTAGTAATCATCTCAACTTTGAACCAATTTCATCGTTTAACTCTATTAATGTCTTTCTTAAATCTTAACCACTCTATCACTGATATGTTTTATTGATTACAAAGTTAAAATATGATACATGCTTAGGCGGAGTGCATTGCTTAAACTCCCGTTAAAGGTGCAAAAATCAAATTCTAATGATATTTGAGTGTTAATATTTCACTAAAATTCTCTATTTGGTGCTTCTTCCTTTCAAAACATACTTGATTTTGTTCATTGAACTTAAAAGTCTCATACTATTTATCAAGATCATAAATTTTCTTTTCCTCTAACAATTTAAACTTTAAATGAGGTGATTTAAAATCATATCGAATAGGGGTTCAAATCTCAGAATTTTCAAAAAAAAATTACATTTGCAGATGTGATGAAATGTTTTGTTACAAGATAAAAAAATAAAATCTAGATATAAAAAAATAAAATAAAAAATAAACGCATGCAAAGGGAAGAAACCATCCACGTGAAATTGGTCTGTAGATTGAGGTTGAAAGCTAGATTATGACAGACATAATACAATATGTTGTATTATATCTATTAGTAATCATATAATTGAGTGTTAAACATGTTGATTAAAACATATAAATGGTTAGATATGAGAAAAATATTTATTTGTATTTATATCTTCAATACGTCTCCTTATAAACGACGAGATATAAATTTTATCGAATGACTCGCGAGTGCAAATTTCATAATCGAGTCATGGTGACACTTGAATTCACGGATTAAAAGATAATATCAGACATGTGTAATTAAAGGGACATAATCTATGTGTCTTTGAAAAGTTTGGAAGTGGCCCTTTTGTTGTCCTCAAATTCATTTAATCTTTCTGTTAAGACTGGAAGATCAATAATGCCTCGGATAATGACATATTATACTAAATGTCTAGTGATTATTATCAAAAACAAGTTTTCTTCCAAAATACTAATTCCATACACGTAAATGAAATAAAAGAGCAAAAAAGGGACAATTTTAATATTTCATGTACGAGATAATTAGATGATATTGTGGTTTCACGTTATACCACCTGCGCTTCACGTTTTCAAAGATTTGGAGCTCTTGCTCAATTACTCGAAGTCCGGCGTGGATATCCATGGAAACTTAAACTCAATGTCTTTTTAAAGCTTAATCTATAATTTGTTGATGAATTGTTTTAAGTATTCTTCCCCTACTTCTTTTTTTGTTTTCGATTTTTTTTTTTTTTCCCTAATTCAATGGTTGGGAATTGAGGGTATCACCCTTGTTATTAATAAGGGAGCCTTATATTTTAAAATAAAGCTTGTGCCGTTGATCGGCTTGAGTATTTGATTAATAACAAGGCGATACCTTAGCATCTTGTACATCACAAAATCGATGTTGATGTACGTATCTTGCTTTTACTGATATATTGAAAAAAATTCTATGTCCTTAAGTCAAATAGAAGATGAATTAGTTTCTTTATTTTATTGAATTTTTCTTTTAACTTTCATGGATTAATGAAAATTGCAATATATTTTCTAAAGCCATTTACTTTTTTCTTCCTTTCCATGTATAGTAAAACCCACAACTTTGGAACACGATAAGTTTCATCTTAGAGAGTAAAACAATCCATAACACTCGCTAAGGTTTCGAAATAATACCTTAAGTGATAAATTTATGATTAATTGGTGTGTAATTAACAAGTAAATGGTGGCTAATAATTCTGTATTTGACCCTATAAAACATCAGGAAAAAAAAAAAAAGGTGTATTCAATTTTTAAACCTTGAAACATACCAGAATACCCGTGGGGGACATTGAAAATGATACACTTTAATTTGAGGTCCCTTTCAGATGACTTTAATACATGCTAATAGGCTGGATCACAACACACTTAGGAAACATAATCACATGGAAATCTATCTTAAAAAGTGTTGGTTAAATCATAACTTAAACGTAATTGTCAAATGTCTCATCATGTACTTACCATATATGGCAAATTAAAATCCCTAAACATTGATTAGTCGTTAAACACGATGATTAACACGACACATATTACGCTTGATTAGTAAGATTTGTGAGCTTAATCTCATCCAAAAAGTTTTAATAATTTGACTTAACTACTACTTTATGAAAATTATAATGTAAAACTGACTTTAAGAAGAAGGAAACTTTATAATATGATTTTAAACCCCTTTTTATCCAAACCATTATTTAAAGTTTGATAATGTCGTTTGAAATAATCCCATTGTCCCCCAATATTGAATTATTACTTACGTGCCTTTTGCTTTATGGTGGAAGATAATGGAGCCCTTTAAGTTTTTGGGAGAGAGCTTATGGATCCTAAATGAACCATTTGAGATTCTAATTGTGGGAGTGGGGCTCGTTTAGTTGAGTCTAATCAATAATTATAATGTCAAAATGCTTTTTGCTTACTTGGTAATGTGCGAGAATTTGGCCTAAAGACTTTGTAGTAGCCTAATAGAGTTTGTTCATAGAGAGATTTCTAAAATGTATTAAAGGCACTTCAATATCTAATCCATCATGTCCATTCAATTTAATTATAAGACACTTCCTAAGCAGCCTCTCTATCCCTCAAAAATCATTCAAAATTATCTTCCATTAACTAGGAAATGGAAAACTACCCCAATCCCTACATTTTTAACTTTGAATTTCAAAATTAAGATGTCAATAATTTTATCAAAATTCAGGTATATCCAATTAAAACCATCCCACTCGATATCACCCCTCTAATCCAAACCCTCCCTCTCTCAATTAAAGAAACCAAATCGTCATATTGAGCTCCCTTAATAGAAGGAGCTCTAGTGTTGGTCCATCATTGTCGTATGTATTGTGCTATGGCTTTTCGTCGGAGTCGACGTCAGAGCGAAAAGTCTCCATTCTCGAAACCATTGGCGGGATTTGTCAGCCGACGGTC
The DNA here is from genome assembly GCA_903798235.1 of Fraxinus ornus. Classification (NCBI taxonomy): domain Eukaryota; kingdom Viridiplantae; phylum Streptophyta; class Magnoliopsida; order Lamiales; family Oleaceae; genus Fraxinus; species Fraxinus ornus. The sequence continues at coordinate 13,339 of CAIGRF010177668.1, forward strand.
ATGAAGCCAAACCCGTTTGACTCTAAGTCGGCCCTATATGACATTGTCAGCACCCCGTATGTCGCCATCGACGTCAAACACATTAACCCTAGATCTATGGTCCCTTGCACTAATATTTATTGTACATTAACATCATATGTTAAAAATATATGTCACTATATTTATCAGATGTCACAAAACGTGACCTGAATTTAGAAAAAAATAAAATTACAAGTTTGTTATTTTTAAAAATGTATTTTGAAACATTTGTAATATAGCCCCTGTTTGATACTCATTTTGGGAGAAAAATTGGTTTTTGAATAGTGATTGATGGAAGAATGTGTGGTTAAAAAAGTAAGGAGAATTTTTGGGTTTATGTGTAATATTATTTTATTGATAGAATGTGTGGTTGAAATGAAGAAAGAGAAAAAGAATGAAAATGAGAATGGAAAAAAAAAATGGGTGTCAAACATAGGCTATGTATTTTTATTGTTAGGAAAAGCACAACTGGGCCAAAAACAAAATTTATTAGGTTACTTATTGGACGAAATTACTTTTAATGGACCATCAATTTGTTAACAATCAGCCCACATAAATAAGGCCACGCGATCTTGGAATTAGCAAATGGAAAATTTCATAACTAAAAGATTAAGTTTCAACAATTTCAAATTTCAGATTTTTTAAAGTTTANGAGATTATGTTTAAAATTTCAAATCTCAGATTTTTTTAAATTTTATTTATAAACTAATTAATTAAACATATATTTTAGTAAGTAAATATATTAAGGTCACAATTTCATATAATTTGATCACAAATTTCATATAATTGGTCACATATTATTAATTGGTCACAAATCACAATTTTTGTATGTCACAAATTATTTTACGGTCACAATTTGTTCATCGGTTACAAATTTATAAAATTTATACGTCACAATTTATTTATCGGTCACAAATCAAAAAAAGCTATATCAAAAATTATTTTAATATCACAAATCGAAAAATTTATAAGTCACAATTTCTTCATCGGTCGCAAATCAAAAATTAAAACGTCACAATTTCTTCCTCGGTTAAAAATCACAAATATTATAAGTAACAACTTATTAGACAGTCACAAATTATCAAATTATCATTCACAAATTAACAATTTTTTAGGTCACACAATATTTTTTGTCACAATTTATCTTTTCCATTGATCGATTATTATTTATCAGTCACAAATTAAACAATTTGATGGTCACAAACAACCAAATAATCTGTGACCACCACCAACACTTGTGACTATCACCTTAGCACTGTCACCAACAGCATGACAACTAAAATCCCATCGCCGAAAACCCACCGCCACCTCCCGGCAGCACCCACAACCACCATCACCACCAACACTTGTGACTATCACCTCACCACTGCCACCAACATACACCAACACCCCATATATGTGGGTCGCTAGAGATCCACTACCACCACCACAGCACATCGCACCACCCGCGACACACCATCTCCATTTGCACCACACCCAACCACCACCCTATCGAAAAATCCACAAACTCGCCGTCGCCACCACCTTAGCACACCATCACCGCACTAGCAACTGGCCAAAGGGTCTCTCCACAGTCAAATCCACCCTTACACTGTCAACGTATCCTACTATCATCGCTGATATGATCCAAGAGTCGAGCCTGACGAAGCTAAGCCCAGGACGAGACATGTTGATTATCGAAGGAGGTCCACACGTTCGAGGGCAAAGCGTGTGAAAGAGGCGATGAGATGGCTTGCTCAAGCTGTGGTAGACGAAATTTCAAAGTTAACAAGTCAATGAACAAGTTTCATGTTGGACTCGGAAGAAGAAACCAAATGGATCAACTCGGTTCAAGCAGCAAACGAGCAGCATCGATGAGAACGGACATAACTTTC